>VZTL01053766.1:50566-73254 GCA_013400535.1 Scopus umbretta
CAAACCCAAACCAAAAAACAAATTCTCCCAGACTTTTTAAGAGCCGGGCCAGGGTTGTAATCTGTGCAGAGCGGTTCTGCCCGCTCCCGCGGCAGCGCTCGGGGCGGTGGGGGGCACGGCCGCGGNGGCTCCCGGCGCGGCCGCTACCTGCGCGGCCCCGCCGTGCTTGCACCCGCCTGGGGTGTCCGGTAACTGGGGGGCAAGACGGACAGACCGCTGCGCCAAGGACGAGCTGCGCGGCAAGGAGGGTGCGACCAGCCGCGGCACCGGTTGGGAAATCAGGAGCTGGAAATACCGTACGGGTTGGGAACGTAGTTTTGCAAATAGCCGTCTTCCCTACCGCTCTTGAGAAACGTGCGTGCAAAGTGCTGCTCGTACCTATGGTGGTAGGAAAGGAGCTTCAGGCCGTGGGCAAAGGTCAGTGTAGACCAAGAGGGCGGACGGTCCTGCGGCCAGGTCTGCGCTGGCCACTGCCGCCGGGGAGGGTCCGTGCCGTTAGCCGACTTCAGACACCTCAGCTAATGCTGTGGACGTGACCTAAATCAAAGGGTTGACCTGTAGTCAAAGACTGCTTCGTCATCCAGGTCAACGAGCAGATTTCTTTCTTTTCTACTTGTACTTGCACGTTATTTATGGCACTCTATGGCTTTGGAGCGTTCTCGATAGTATTTTACATGATATGAGTAGTAACTCTCAGGGCAGATTTTCAGCATCAACTGCAAACTACCCTGTTTTTTTGCTGAAAGTGAACAAAAATTCCAATGGCAATAGACACATTTTTAATGGGCTTTTACAAAAAGAGCAAGTTCTTTACCTTCGCTTACTCAATGGAGACTCAAAACACACATTTTCATTGCAGGATCTAGGCCAAAGTTAGTAATAGCCTGCCATGGCTGTAAAGCTATTTTAAGAAATTACTAGGTTTTTTTTAAATAATATTGTATTACAGTCCCTTAGGGAAGATTTGTCTTGCACATTTACAGTGCCTGTTATCACTGCGTTCTGATACCTAATCGGAGCCTTTAGGCACTAGGTTTATTAATAAAGTGATAGAAGGGTTAGCACTCTTGTGAAATTCCAGGCTAATAGGAGCTTTCTCAGGAACGATCTTTTTCTGTACAGTTGTTGATTTAAAGAATCATTAATATTACAACCTCTGTTCTTTTGTTTTTAAAAGCAAAGTTGTGTAAGGCTTCCTGGCAGACAGCAAAGTGGACTGTGTTACATGAGACCACTCACCATTGTAATGGTTGCGTGCTGTTCTTTATCATAAAGAAACTCCATGTAGCATTTAAATTTGCAAATGCTTTTTTAGCTTTGAAAAATTCTGTCTCGTCCATACTGGTTTTGAAAGCACAAGTGGAGAACAGACATTTATTGAGACAAAACATGGATTTCATTCAGTGTTAACCTTGCTGAGAAAGAATGGAATTTTTCAGTCAAACTCAGCCCTAAACACTTGCTAGCAGAATTTTAACATTTTTTCTAACTCGCTGATCCTGAAAGGTTTTGAAGAATATTGTTTTATTAAGGAACAAGAGGGTTTACCGTCACATTGAAGCCATTTATCAAATCCTACAGTAAAGGCAGAAAAGGAGTTTTTATTCCTAACATTAGAAGTGAAAAATAAAGAGAGCTTCCTCTCCAGTTCCCAATGCATCTGATCCTTTTTTTTTTTTCTTTCTTTATTACAAATAAGGAAACAAAAATCTCAGTCATCTTCCCCCTCCTTTACTGTCATCTTCAAATACGAAGAAAGAAAAATTCGTATGATGATTTGCAAGCACGGATGATGGTTCCTGCCCTGAGATCTCACAGTCTAAACAGGTCCAATTGAAAAAGTTACCTGGGCACCTACAAAGCTCGGCACTGCTTCAGTTGCCATCAGCCAGCACAGCACAATGTTTAGTGTTGACGGTAGCTGACTATTTTCCCAGACTTTGGAAGATGCAACTCCAACGCGCTCATGATATGCAAACAACTGATTCTCCTGTCTTGGGAAGGCAGTATAATCCCAGATTCCCTTGTAAGATAGGAAGTAAAAAAAGTTGTGGCACTGCAACTTGAAAAGCAGCCAACATTGCGCTATGTTGGGGCTCCAAAACTGCCAGTTTTAGACTAACTGTGTGCCTACAGCTTGGGTGCCTTTGTACACTTACACAGTAGATAGCATATGATAGGGCATGAGCTCCTTAGCTGGATTTTGGTGTGTGCAAAGAGAGAATTTTTAGCTTATAGTGTATATTAAAGTCAAAGATACTTGGAGAATTTAGTTGTCTGTACTGTTAAATAGAACTGAGTGAGGATTTTTTAATTCATGGTTGACCTTGGACCTTTCAATTTCTTTTAAATCTTTTCAAATCTAGCCCAAGGTTATTGCACATGTATATTAGAAGGAACACACTTTAGAATATCTCTCCTTACAGTTCTCTGTCTTGGTTTGGTCAGCAACCAGAATGTTCCTTTTGCCCACAGAGCCAACCAGAAGAACTTAAGAAACACTTAAGGAGTCCCAGAATGCCAGGTCCTGCTCAGATGAACTTCCTGGAAGGCAGAAGCAAAGCCAGAGATTCACTTGAAACATGAAATATTTTCTAATTTTAATAATTTCTTTACAGTTAAATTCTTGCTTTAGTTATTTGATTAAATCATATAACTGAAGGATACATTTTCTTAGATCAGGGAAGTAAGAAAATGACTATATGTGGCTATTTTCTTTACATTTTTATTTCTGTGCATCAAAAGTCTTAAGGATTTTTAATAGGTCTGTCTGTGTATGCATACACCATGACCTTACAACAGTACTTGATAGGGAAATTTTATCCTGTGGCTGAGTATGTACATGTTAAAAAGGAATGGAAATAAATTTGGCAAGATAATCCTAAAACGGTATTAGCCTGAATGAAGATGAACAATATAGAAAGGAATCAGAGATACAGGTGATTCATTAAACTACAGCTTTACATTACATTTAGATCATGTTCCCAAGCACAAAACAGCAGCAGTACCTGCTTAGCATTACAGGACATTACACAGCAATTAAGTAACGAGCATGTGTTATACAATAATAGGAAATATGGGGAGTCAGAATGTAAATAAGTCAATCTGAATTTTGTCAGGATTTCAGAATTGTATGTTAGTATTGGAAGAGTGCCATGGAAACTTTAATAACCGCAAACCATCAGGGCTTTTGTTTTATTTCTTATCCAGAAGTTGGCACTCTATCAGCCCTCTAATTCCTTGAACATTGACCCTTTATTGACAGTAGTGAAAAAATGAATCATTCACCCTATTTCCTCCAATGCCTCTGTATCCTGACACCATTATCCCATCCTGACTCTATCTCGTGCTACTCATCACATCAGTGTAACACCATGTTACATCTGTAAGCCTTTGCAATGAAATTATTTTTTAAAAAACAAGCCTAGAAGAGATTTGGCCTAGAAAAAGGGTAGTTAAAGTAACTGGGAGAAAAACAATCCAGAGCTGATTTCCACTGGGACACTTGGAATTCTGTGAAAAGACATTATTTGAAAGGTGATAGAGGAAAAAAGCACAAAGTACAACACTCACGTAGAAAGAGCCCAATGATTTTTAGCTTCATACATCGTGACCTAATATATCAGTATGAGAGGTAGGATAGTCCTGTTCCATAAGGAGCTCTTATATGGCATTGACAATTACAGAACAAAGATAATAAACCAATGCAAGCAAAATTGTTCAGAATTGTTACCAGTCACTAGAATTAATTGGATAAAACTGAGTGCAGAAACAGACTCTTGGCAAAATGGTCCTGAACCTATTTCACACACTGAGTAATCTTTTAAGGAAATGCGGAAACTGAGTCATTCGGAACTGGAGTAATCAGAGCAGGGAATCATGTACCGGGGGGGAACAATGCTGTGTTAGAAAGAACTGACAAAACAGGATTTCCATTTCTGCTATTCTGCATTAGCACAATGAGAAACACCTCTGTATTGTTTTTATGTTAAGAAATCATAATGTAAGAAAACCTGAAGTATCATTGTATTGTTTTCCCTCCATTTATATTTTGCATCATATTTACGGTTATAAATATAGTATTGTATCTGAAATCAAAATGGGTTTGACCACTTCTGTCCTTTCAGCGTGACAGGTTTCTGAAAAAGTTGCATTGAACTTTTCCTTGAAATAAGGATGTCCTTGAAGTTAGAGACCTCTTGTGAAAAAAAAAAAAAAAAGTGGCTCTGTTTGTTCTGTAGCAGAGCAGAGACCAATGCAAAATTCTGTTAGAAACCAAGAATGTAGCTCCGAAGTTATACACAAATAAAGATAAACTATCAGTGGGGAATAGAATAATTATCACAAAATTATCAACAGTGAAATAAAGAAATAATATTTGGAGGAAAAAGCTAGAGTGTTAGCTGTTTCTCAAAGCTGAGCCAAGTTGTTTTCCAATGAAATTGCCAAATAATAGAAACTCCCCTCCCCTCCCACCCCCCAGAAATCATACACGGGAGTATATGTCAGTGTAGATTTCTGATGACCACCAAATGCAACTCCAACTGTTACCAAGTCCCTCAGCTGCCTCAGAGAACAGATTGAAATTGTTCAGAGATGCTATTAATGGCACATATTTTTTAACATTCTAGCCTTCATCTCTTCTCGCTGTTTTATTTACTTGCACAGTAGCAGAAGAATAACGCTTTTGCATGGTCAGCCAAAGCAGAAGCAGCTTTTTTATAACTTTGTACCTTCTGAGGTCTCACATGGAGTAAGATTCATACTGCAAAACTGCACTGAAAATTTAAATGCTGTCCTGCAGAAGGCACAGCAGAAAGTACAGAGGGGATGGCAGCTGCCTTCTGTCCCACAGACCCTGGCATCTATTCCTGCAGGAATGTGGGGCTTTCAGGAGAGTCATCCTCTTTCTTTCACACACGGTTTTAAGATGCACTGGGAAGACATATCTTTGGATGTTGATGTACGCATGCCAGTGCTTCTCAGTGTTGTTCATTCCTAAGACACATGAGAACTCTGAGTGACTTACCAGTATGCCTTGTATCAGAGAAAAAGGGAGAGAAAAAACCACAGGAAAACCTAGCTCCCTGAAATCGAGTATTTTTCAGGTAGAAAGCTATTTCAGGCTTTATTTTCCTGTCATACAAAAATGCTTTTTCTCTCTGTCATGGCCCTGCATAGAGACAGTCAAATGCGACTTTTCCACACCTTCCTTCCACCTTCCTGAATTGTAACGATCTCTTAATACCCTCCTTTGTACTTCTAGAGGTGGCAGGTTAGGTACACTCTTCATTGCAGAAGAGACATAAAATGTTAAGTGGATATTCTAAGGTCAGAAAGATGGCAATGGTCATAGACATAAGTAGGAAAAACAATACTTATTTGTGCAACTTCATTAATGGCCTTTAAATACACTCTAGAGTCATTGTTCATAGAGTTTGGGTTTGAAGCACAGTCAGAGAATGCCAGAATGATTTATGTCAGAAAGGAGCTCTGAACATCACCTGGTCCAAGACTCCAGTTACAACATTGCCAGCTTCGACAGTACATTTGGTCACACAGGGCTTGTCCAGTGACATTTTGAATCACTACACAGATGGGGATTTCACAGCCTCTGGACCCTACTCCAGCATTTGGCCATCCTTGCTACAAAGAATTTTTTTTCTTTAGCTCTTAAAATAATCTCCCTTGCTGCAAATTGTATCTATTCAGTCTTTTTTCTTTTGCTGTGTACTTATGGGAAAAGAAGTCATCTCCTCTTCAGCTACCCATTAGATAATTGAAGATAGCATTAAGATCCTCCCTTTGCCACCTCTTCTCCAGGCAGAACAAACCCCCGCTCTCTCCTCTCTCCCTCATGTGTCAGGTGCTCTAGCCCCCCCGCGACCTCACTGACCTGCCAATGAATTAAAGCCAGTTTATCAATGTCTTTTTTGTATGACTGTACCATCTTGTGACAATAGATGAATGGTGCAAAATAAAAGTGGTTATTACTCTATTATTTCCCTTCATAATCAACTAAATGGGAAGGATATTCAACAAATTTCTGGGTTACTTGCTATCATGCATCCAGTGAATAAAAGTGATATATTAACCTAACCTGTATTCCAGCGCTTGCTGTTTTATTCACTTATTGCAGAAATGGGAAAATAACAATTTATAATCTGAAAGACAACGATTAAAATAAGAATCTCATTATACAATAGATGCTTAAGGTAGTCAAATGTTGCATTGCCTGTTAACATTTTGTCCTTTTCACTCAGTTATGTGGAATCCTATCTGAATGCCAACAGTAGTATTACAGAGAAGATTTCATGCATAACTAGTGGTTCTAATAACTAACTTATTTGGTTTTAAATGGCCAATTGAAAACACAGGAAAAACAAATTACAAAAACTAAATGAGAACTCTTATTCATACATGAAGAGAGTCTTAAAAAATAAACTATAGCATGGCTTGAACTAATTTTGTAGAGGATTCATATTTTGTGGCCAAGTTAGAAAGTCCATTGATAGAAACCCTAACATGAAAAGCCAACAAATCCAATTACCACTAACAGCTGTGCAACAATTCTACTAATATCAGTAATCCCTCAGTCCAACTAAATTCTAACATGCTTCCATCTTTCCCTAAATTCCTTCTGTCAAAAGAAATTTCTGTCCCAAATGCCTTACAAGCAGAAAGTTGCATCTATTATTTTGACTGCATATTCCCATTTTAATATAATTTCCCACTTCAAGCTGCTTGAAATTGTGTCAGTCACTGTTACATACTATTTCTTTCACGTTCCTTTGGAGAGCTCATGTTTTCCTCAAATGATTCTTTTCCTCAGCTTGAAGGTGGTTTAGAAACTGACATTCTCTTCTGTCAGGTGGATGCCTTCTTCCCTCTATTTCCACTGTCTTTCAGATTTGTCAGTAATTCTTGAATTTGCTTTTACACTTTCTATGCATTCTTGGAGAACTTGCCTTGGTCTCCTCATGCAAAAACATGAAGTGTAATGCATTCCCTTCCATAATATTTTAGTCACCATCCTGTTTTTTTTTTTTTTAAGAAGCAGTATACCCTTTTATATCATTTGTCTTGGTACTTTTACAAAGGAAAATCTTCAGTGTTAAAACAAATCAAAGTACTGTGTAACTACAATACTAGGTAACTACAGTGCTATGTACAGCAACAGCAGCAAATGTCAACCAAAAAGCCCACTTAGAAGACATAGTATTACAGGCATGAAAAATTAAAAGCATATGTATTTGAAAACTTAATTGCTGTTAAGCATAGCACAGACGATTCATGAAAATATTATTGCTTTTAAAGGGCCCCACCTACATCTGAATCTTACGACATCAGGACGAGGTGCTGAGAATGTAGCTGTTGCCTTAAAACTCAGAAATGCTAATATCCAAAAAGCCTACTGTGAAAACAATTTCACCAAAAAAAATCCTTCCAAAGCTCTCTAAAATGGTGTGATAAAGACTATGAGAACCCATTTAAACAACTGTGATTAAAAACCCATAAATATACTACTTGAATAAGGATAATATTCAGGAAAATAAAATAACTAGCAAAGATCACTGAAATTATTTCTGTTTCTCATTTGTAAAGCTCTGTGTCATACAGATATTAACTAGTGTCAGACACTAAACCTACCACAAAACAAGCTTGCGAGGGCTGTTTTTTAAATGAAGACTTCTAGCTCCTGAGAATCACTAAGAAGCTATTATTCTTTATTCTTTTCTTGTAAAATGTACTGTTTTCCCACTCTATTTCTTAACCTCCTCTCTTAATATGCAAGCACATTTGGAATACTGAATCACACTCCAGAATGGCAGCAATTGGTATGCATACGGTGTTAATTGAGTCAGGAAACATTCCTTACCAGATGGATATGGATTTTTGTGAATGCATAATGGCCCTTTAAGAAGCTTAATAGAAAAGTATGAAACCTTTTACAAACAGCATTCCAAAGCAAGATTGCCAAAAGCAAGTGCACATAAATAGCTCAGATAATTGGAGCCGTATTCCTGCATCCATTCCCAGCGACAGAGAGGGGCTGCTGACCATGCACCATGGTTCATATTAGCTTCCTGGTCTGGGTTGATCCTTAAGTTGCCTTCATCCTCTCTCAAACACCAGAAATTTAGCTTTTGTCCTCTTCGCCCGAGCTTTACCATTGGTTAGTTACTGAACATAGCTTCTCACTTTCCACATATGAGTAGATTTCTTTAAATCCTGCACTTGTTACAGAAGCAGCTGTAGGCTGGTACAAAGATCTGAGCCGACTGTGCGACACACATGCCTTCTCCAGGCACAGCGAGTCCTGTCCCCAAACCAAGAAAAAGGTGAAAAGGAGATGAAATCCAGCAGGGCAGTGGTAACACAAGGAACAGGACACAGGCACCTCAATTTACATTCTTCATTGCACCAAGGGACACAGCTGCTTTCTGATACTATTGGAAATTATAATGATAGTTTTGATGAATCTCCTGTAAAGAGCCATCTACATGGTACTATTCATTATCTGTTTTCTTTATCTACATTTTCAAAAACATGTGTATGGCATATGTTTCTCATTGTTGACTATGACCTTTGTTTATTTATAGTTTTGAAAACTCTGACTACTGCCAGACACTATTAAAAATAAACATTTTTAATTGTTTTCATGTTTTATCCTCCCCTCCCCTTTCCACCCAAGTCTGACAGGATGAAATATTGTTTTTGCTTGGGATATAGCTACTTCTGCTGCAAGAAGAAAGAGGCCTAAGAGGAAGTTGTATACGTGTTATCAGAATAGTTTTATATTCAACAGTCTGGAAACAAAGCAAACTACCATCTCCCAGCCCCCTTTAGTACAGGTCTCCCCATTCCCAGGATCTATCTTCAGCTGAGGAGGCAGAAATGAGTACTGAACTGCTCTCCTGCCTTTAGCCCAGCCAAACCTAGCTCTTTCTTCCCAAGAACAGAGCCTCAACACAAGAGGCCATCTTCATTTCCCATATAAATAAATAGCCAGACTGTTCAATGCAAGGTGGGTTTTTGTTTCCTTGGGCAGATAAAAAGCTTTCTGCATCCAAAATGAACTGCTTCAACAACTAGAATAAACGATGAGATTGTCACTGTGCCATACCCCTTCCCACCTTTTATTCATCATTTGTGGTTTTGTCTTTGGAAACAGACAGTTTTGCTCTGGTTTTTTTTTTTGCATGGATTTAAGAATCTGATTCCAGACCTAGACAAAATGGGTACAAAATATCAGGGAAAGGTTAAAACACAACTTTTTTCAGTCTTTCTGTTCAGCTGGCTTTTGTGGTTCATCACTCAGATCAGCCTTTTCTGTAAACCTGATTTTGGGTTACAAAGCCATGTTCAGGGAACTGGGATGCCTCCTTGGCACCATGGATTTTATTGCATGAAGTAAGATTTTACTGCATAGCATTGTAGAGCCTAAACCTCTTAGACAGCATGCTGGCAAATAGGGTAGAAATACATTAATTAAAGGTGCTCCTAAATCTCCTGCAATATTATCAACAATTCTTGGTGTATCTACCAGAAACAGTAACTACCAGACTTTTTTGATACCTGACATACCTCCTTTTCTGGAGTAGGCTTCTACTTTATTTCTTAGTCAATAGTAATGGCAATGTTTTAGAGAAGCCACTAGGCTGAATCAGTTTCCCAATGTGAATGGGGAGTAGATCATACAATGTGTCTCAGTTTTCCTTTCTTCCATTATTCTTCCATTTGCCTTTTTTTAATTAAAGTTCCTTAGGCAAAGCCATTCCTTAGTAGATCTTTGTGCACTGCCTGGCACAAAGGATACCAAAAGAGTTGGTGTCCTTCAGCAGGTGCAGTTTTTGCAAAGCCATGTAGGAGCAGAATCACATAACATGTTCTGAAGCTGAAAACAAAGGACTGGAAAGAACTCCCTCACCTCTAGGGGGGAGAAAAGAAAAAGAGGAGAGGAGAGAGAGGGGAGAGAGGGGAGAATGCAGGTGACTCTCATCCTCCATCCCTGTTGGGGTTTCCAGCTCTTCCTTCTCCTGCCTTGCAACTGCATGGTGATGTACCTCCCTGTTGAAAGTACCAAGTGAAGGAAAAACAGATATCTGACCGGGATATTTACAGACAGTTTGTCAGATGGTGAAGCAGTACAGTCCTGATGGAAAGATGATCACAGGAATAAGGCTACTAATATGCATCTTCTCTGGAAAGATTACTCCCTTTCTTCACAGACAAAGGCAGGCAGGAATATTCTCAGCCCATCATGAAAATTAAGAGTGCGTGAGCGTATGTGTCTGTCTGGGGCAGTGGGATGGTTCAAAGAAGGGTCAATGGAAGTTTTTGCATTCCTCCTGACATGTTTGGGGAGTAGGTAGGAAACAGAGGGAAAGAACAGTTAAAGACAAAGCAGTTATGTGTTGTTTCTTTACTCAGTTTTGTTTTGTTTGGAAGATTACTGGTCAGTCTGTGAACACAAATTCCTTCTGAATATATTAATTTATTTCCTTGCTCCTTTTCTGCTCTCTATGTTAGATCCCTTCATACAACAGGCTGCAAGTGGAATTTCTGATCTCTTCTCTCCTTCTCTAACTGTCTTTAGCTAGTTCTTAACAAGACAAGTAAATGAAATCAACCTTCCCTGCAGGTAGGAAAGTCAAAGTCCATGGCCTAAATTGGTGATCTATGATTTAGAGATTTGTTCCTCCATCTTATCTCAGCAGGTGGCCGGCCATACAACAGGTGGTACAGTGCCAAAGTACCAGCGTGAGCCTTATTCCCTCCTGGGACAGCAGTTATGCTGTGTTAATATATCCACCCTTGTCTATGCTGACTAGAAAGGTAAAATCACTCCTCAACAGGAAGAGTGATGGAAAGTTTGACTGAAGAAATTTCCAGCCTATGGCACCATCAGTACCATTGTGCTCGGGAACTGCTGCAGTGTTGAGGTAACAGAAAAGCTCTGAATTTCCAGAGAAACGGCAAAAATCAGGCACCTCCATCTGCTGATGCTGCCATTCACACTTCCTGTCTCAAATGCACTGAATGGATGTTCTGGATCGCATACACCTCATGAACCACGGCCAGCAGCACGGCTGAATGCAGCCTCCTGCTTCCCTTCTTGCAGAGGAGTAAAACCTTGCTTTCATCTCCTGACTATGCCATCATTTCAAAAATAATAATTCATAATCCCAATTCATAATCGAGAATTACTACTGGGTATTTAGATCCCCCGGGCAAATAAAATATCACAAAGTTATGGTATAATTTGAACTAGTGACAGTATTTCCACTGAACTCAACATAGCCAGGCTATCACCCACTAAATCTTGTTAATATAGCAGAACACGTATTAGTAACCAAGAAGTCCACTGGTGCGCTGACAGCCTGATCTCCTGCATAAAAGAAACTCTAGGAGTTTCCTGAATTAGGTTCTACATGGAAATAAAATACAAATAAACATTCAGAAAAAAAGATATGCAACTTTGATTTATGTGTTTTAGTAATGGAAAACCTACTGTTGTCTTTACTAAAATAGGCATAAACATTAATTACTGTCATTTCTAGATAATCTGCACCTTCTCTCTATGAGAATTTGCTTAGCTTCAAACTGCAGACATTGAACTTTGTTCCACTTTTTAATTAATCAGTAGGAGAGGTATCTATTTTCAAGACCCTATTTGTTATAGATTGAAAAAAAATAATATCTTTAGCCTACACATGATAAGTAAATGGAATGAAGTTGAGGTTTTATATGAAGTTTTACATCTTCTTCTCATTCTTGTGATTCCTGTCTGACCATTCCAACATTTTCCTATAGGAATCAGGAACCTGATATTCAGGCAGCTACACACAAGCTGATACTGCTCCTCCTTGAAACCACACATTTCCGCTAACTTTGGTGCAGGCTTGTAGCAAACTGGCTTGAGTGATTAAGCAGATGTTCTAGAAATAAATCTCTAAAAAAAACTCTGAAAGCTTAAACCAAAATTAGGCTATTGTAAAGGCACTTCATTGTGCTTTACTGAACAAGGTAAGCAAATGCTATTTCAGCTCACCCTATCAATACAAATATTGGATTACATTAAGATGTGATGTACTCTGAAAAATTTACCAGGTGGAAGAGGACAGAAAGAGGCCCCAAAATTGTTCAACTATAAAATAAAATAAGTTTTCCCTTTTTAACCAAAATCTGATCTTCCTGTGGTACTTTCCTTGCAAGTAGAATTATGTAACTCAAGTAAACAATTAGATGCCCAGACTCTGTGTGTGTGTGTGGTTGGAGAGGATCTAATATTTGTCAGAAACCTCACAAAGTAACACTGTATACATATATAATGTATATGCATATGTATAACATATAATACTTCAATACTCATTAGCTGCAAACAAATGAAATAGTTATGAACAGCTCTGACTCTTCTTGTAAACAACCTAGAAGTTACACATACTGACTTTTAGAGGCAGAGTAAAAGTTCTCCCACTTTATTTATAGAGGTGGAGAGAGACAAGGATATCCTTTGGACTACAGCAGCTCAAAACTCAGAAAGAGTTTCCTGCTTCCAACTGTGCCACTAGGAAACAGGAAAAGCAAAAAAGAATATTTACCAGAAAAATATTCTTCAAGTTTGTATATGTTGTATCAAACTGCTGTTCCTAGTGACCATGAGAAAAAAAAAAAAAAAAGCTTAACACCTAGTTTTTCTTGACTCTAGGATATTTATTATCATAGATTTAGACTTCTGAAATCATAGGTAATAGCAGAGTTCCTCTGTGTTCAGAGCACTAAAGGCTAGGAATAGCTATTGCCAGAGGAAATAAGCAAGAGGGTCAGGGGACAAGCAAATTAAAAACAAACCCAAAATAACCCAAGGATGTACTGCTTTGGTAAATATAAACTTGTTTTAAATGCTCTTCTTGTAAAGAGGATAACTATATTGGATCAATAAAAATGTATTTACTGAAACTTACAGGAATCCACGAGGATATTTTTATGTGAAACACAGCAGTGAAAACTGTGAAGGTGACAAGGAGACTTAATAATGCATTCCCCACCCCCCAACGTGTGTTAATCCTGATTAATCCCAATTTTAATGATATTTTACAGCCTGAATTTTTTAAGTTGTTACCACAACACACAGCAAATCCTTAGCATGGCTGCCAAATTGATCTAATCCTTTTCTCCACTTTAAGTAAAATAAAATAGTAGTAGTAATCAATGTTTTCTTCCATTAAGGAAACAGCCTCCTAGCTCATAAGAAGGATCACACACTTGTGTTTTTTTTAAGCGTAGGTCATGCAAGTAGTATCAGATGGTTTTCAGAAACCATTTCATTATGTCATTCCAAAAGGTACTACAGTATAAGTAACCCTGGATGTAGGTGAACTCAGTCCCTATGCAGTAGGAAGACAGGTTTTATGATGAATTCTATAAACTTGTGGTGAGTGGTTTTCTAATTTAAAAAAAAAAAAAACAACCAACAACAAAAAAAAACACCAAAAAACACACACCACACAAAGCACACAACCAAAAAACCCACCACACCCACATACAAAATATCAGAATTATCTTATGTAGGAAGTCAGGTGCCAGAAAAAAAAAATTCTTTTGCTTAGCTGAGGCCTAATCTGGAAGCTTCAGAGAAAGTTTGAAAAAGACATTGTACAGAAACATGACAGTCCAATGACATCTTTCTTGTATTTTCAATTTCAGAGACAAGTACACCACCACTGCAAGTGTCAGATAAGCTTATCTCAATTGGAACTGCTGGACCAAGATTCAGCCACATTTTCACAGCTTTGCTGTAGTCTTCAGTTCCTCCTCTGAAGGTGTAACCTTTCACATTTCAAACAGGTATTTGAAGGCACATTACTGCCACCAATATTTGGACCTAAGTTCATTCAAAGGGTTGATTCTCCTGGCTAGGCTTTCAGTATGGCACAGTAAATTATGCTCTAAAATGAGCCAAGTGATCCAACTTGCTTTGAGTGAACTAAGTAAACAATCTCACCAGTCCATGCTAGATAAAGAACAAATTTGTTTGGCATTTAAAATTATTGGATAGCTATGTAAACTAATGGTTGGCTGTGGATACCAGTCATGAATAAGTTCAAATATTGTCATAAGTGCTAAAGCTTTTAGATGGTTGTATGGCTGGGCTGTTACAATAACAATCAACCTTAAAAAATAATACTTTTTTAATAATCTCTTCATCTAGTCTCCATTCCCCCCTCAGTCTAAGTACTTGTATATTCCAGAGAATGGTTTAAGCATTAGGAATGTGTTTTGAAGCCAATTCTTGTCTTTATCTTCATACCAGGGAAAAAAAAGTACCACTTCTGAAGGGTACAACTTAAATGTATTATTTCTCCTCTTGCACAATGGGCATTCCTACTGAAGAACTGGAAACCATAACAAAGCACTGTCCCCCAAATTAAAACTTTTGTCTGGGTAGCTCCATCACTAACAGTTTCAGTCACCCCACCATCGTTCCTGCCATAATTTCAGTATTTTGTGGTAATGGCGAACATCAGTTGAACACTTCTTTGCAGGGGGAGCATGAAAGAGTCTGACATGTCTTTCCACAGGACATTAGAGTTATCTGTTCATTTCTAAAAGCAGAAGAAAGTTTGCCCTATTTGCTTCTTTCTTTGCCCCAACCACTTTTCTTTTTCCCCATAACGATCAAGACAGTGGTCATTTTGCTGATATACCAATAACCTGACATGCAATAAACTCCAGAGCAGGAAAATGTCTTCAATGGGTGTTAGGTTGAAAGGTAGGGTCTGTGCTGGCAAAGGCAGCACGGCCCCAGTGGGGCACCCTGTGCTTCCGCAGAGTCATGCTGAAATGCAGGCCGTGCAACAGCACCATGCAGTTGTCCTCCTGGTCCATTTTCAGCCTGTTTCCCAACATGAGCCAAAACACCCAGCATAGGTAAGAATTTCCTCTAAGTCCTCAAAGGGAAGATCAGAAATTAATACATTTTCACAGAAGGTCATAGGTGTATTTTCCCACATCACTGAGGAACAGATTTGAAGAGTAGAATTTAAAATTAATCCAGTACTCAATTTAGTAGCCAATGAAATAAAGTAGGAGGTATACATTTTTAAAACTTTCACATATTTCCTGAATGCTCCTGAAGTACAGTTACTGTAGCAAGAATAAAACCTTCAACAGTGGTGATTAAGCATTACGTCTCTTTTTTGTTTTCTGTGATCATATGGAGGAAAGGATCCATAGAAAAAATAAAGGTTTTTTTCCCCTGAGTGTGCATAATGTGAACAATCAGTTTTTACCTTATCTCACCCGACTTGGATAAAATTTGGGTTTATGTTATTTTAAAATAGTGGCCTTGTGTACAACAGATGTATACCAAACAAACACTTGTAACAGTCATCAGTATAGTGGAGGCTTTGCTTTCAAGTATCAAAATTCTGTAGGATGCTTATGGAAGGTGGAGACATCTGATGCTCTTGTTTGTAAGAATTTCTTCACAGGACTACCCAGGAACTAACTCAGAGAAGCCCAGACAGCCCTACCACATTTAACAAAGTTGTTGACTGAATCTTAAGTTCCTATCTGTCTAATGTCCCAAGGCAGCCTGGTGTTCTGCTGGTTACCAGAAATTTCTTTTAGAGAACAGAAGAAAAAAGTCTACTCCATGAAAGACAGAGAAGCAAATGGAAGTGAGTGCCCACAGGGCCCTCAATGGGAATTAAAATAAATGTTCCATGTCACTCCACTTACAAGAAGGAATAAGACTCTGGAAGTAAATCAGCAAGAAAAGCTTGTCCTTTGCCCATCTTTTTACTTATTTGCTCTTTCTTACCAAAATGAATGATTTCTGAGTACCTAAATTAGTCTGAAGAAAGAAGATATTTAAAATGCATGGGTGTTTATAAAAAAACAGGATTACTGAATACTTAAACATATAAATCATAAATGCAGTGAATGTTAGTATGGGAGACCATGTGTGTCACTAACTGCACCAGGTCAGAAAAGGCAAGTTCCTGCTGTCTCCATCCCTTTTATTTACTAATGCAAACAGTATTAGACACCTTACCCTTGTTTACTCTACTGGTAAGTAGCTTCATAACTCCGCTAGTCACACACAGATCATCATCTTAGAGTAGCTTACATTAAAACCAGTTATTTTAGAGAACCTGATTTATTTTTTTTTTAATAGAGTAACCTTTTAAAGAAACTTAAATCAAGATTCTTCCAAACAGCAGTAAGATCAAAATCTAGCCATTATCATTTCACTTCCCTATTATACCTAATAGCATTAGGCTTCTTGCATTTGTGCAGGACATCAAAAGGGAAAGCTTTGTGGTACCACCTAAAAATAGTTAACTCTTAGTGTAAGAAAATAAATTTTATTCCAAAAGAAATTTAGGACTGCTGATCAGGTAGAGTTCACGAAGTTACAGAATAATTAGGAAATCCAAAACGGTCAGACTAAGCTGTCTTCTCCAACTTGTCCCCTAATTTCCATATCACCTACAGGATGTATATACAGTTGTATCAGACTACTGTCCCATTTTCCAAACCAGATTATTAACACTAACACATAAAATATCATAAACCCAGGAATTCTAACACTCTGTAAACACACTAGCTTCAGAGAGGTGATATTATGGTGAAAATACTTCACCAAGAAATAATTGGCCAATTTAGATGCGTGAACTTCCACACTACACCCTTCTTGAAACAGGTTAAGACACTTGTTAAAGAAATGTAGGATGAAAGACAGAATTGCTTTGCTTTGTTAATTCTTTGCAGAAAATAACTTTGAGGTACACACATTCAGATAATTTACAGTTGAATGTATTAAAGCACCATAGCAGGACTTGAAAGAGCTGCAATCCATCCCTGGCTTACTGGGAAATCTTGCCACATAGCCTTTCATATCTATGATTTAGTTCCCCTACAGATCATTGTTTTTATTAAATGCTTTGCAATTTACTAGCAAAAAGATATCAAAGAGTTATTATTTCTATTGCATACTTAGTGATTTTAATGTTAATCCTTCTTCCAGTTTGTGTGTCAAAGTTCTCGCTGATCTCAGCAGAAGCAGGATCAAGACTTCTGGCAACAATTTTTGAAAGCTTGGGATTTTTATGATGCGGAGCTAAAAGTTTCCAACAAAGTTGAGGTAGGCCAGATCGATATTTGTCAATGGGTCTTTCTATACGAGTTGTATGATTGAGGCTAATGTTTGGGGTTTTTTTTGTTTGGATTGGGTTTTAGGGTTTTGGTTTGGTTGGTCGGTTGGTTTGTTTTTAAAACCCATTGCTCTATCTGTAGAAGATGGACAGATTCACAGATTTTCGTGTCTACCAATCCAGTGTCCTCCACCACCCGTAGAAGTAGTGACTACTTAAACTACTGCCCTTTAGCTTTCTGAAAACTGATACTATACAAGTTGTCTGCCAGCTAACCCAAACCTATTTTAAAGTGTTTTAAGTGATTTCAGAAGCAGACCATAGTGTTTTATTTTAGCTGCTCCTTCACTTTCTCAGGCTTCATTGTATCATTCAGTAATTGGTTGCAAGACCTATTGTACAAACTACAACTTGTCCTATACTGCAAAAATGGTATTACATTACTTAATTTTGATCCAGTGTTTGCATTATATATTCTGATGAAAATCCTAGCTCATTTGGAAATGGTGTCTCCCTGGGAGCCACCACTTTCCTTCTGTGATATAGCACCATTGGTCCTTTTTGATCCTCAATGACAAAACCAGCAACTTTATGAGAAATGAAGCCTACTTATAACTGAGTTCAGTTTGCATTATCCAAGCAGTAAAGAACAAAACTTAAAGGTGCAGGTGTAAAATATCTGAAAAATTCGTATAGACTAAAATTAAGCAAACAGATTATTGGAGCCGTCTGTCTCCTAGGATATGCATGTATCTCCTGGCATTCATCGATAGTACTACAGATTAGCTGAAGTTGTTAAAGCACTTTGAAATGTCAACAGCAGCCAGTTTCATAACTAAGAGATAGGTGGGAAAAACAGGTTGGGGAAGAGAAATCATTCAAACATTCAGCTACTGTCTGCTCATTCCCACAGCTCTCCTTGCTCACAACCCATAGATCTTTAAAATGCCTTGTTTAAATATCCTCAAAATTATTTTTAAAAAAACGTTGTCAGCTGGCCACAGACCACACATTCCAGAACTGAAGTAGAAAGGAATGTGAATGGGTGGGTGGGGGAGAGGAAGGAAATCAGATTTAGTATTGAAAACAAGACTAAACTGAGAAGCAGCTGATGTGCACTCGAGCAGTTGCAGTGTGCAAGACTATTTTTGTTCGTAGTACCTCATGTTCAGGAAAATAAGTGGTGAATAGCCATTTACTATTTTACTTTGAAGGTTTTATTTTAACTTCATCAGTATAACATCATTTATGAGATACCAAAGACAAGAAGTAAATTCAGATAAGTTGTAGGCCATCTACAGGTCAAAAAGATGGTTAATATTTCTTTATTCAGAATGAAGTAATCTCTCAGGAGATACTGATAGATTAATTCATTTAACCAAAGGCTAAACAAGTATGGACTCCCAAGGGCAATGAGAATCATAAAAGATTATGAAATAAACCAGTCAGTTTGAAGATGGAGACCAAAGGTTTGCACTACTGCCAATGTAAAACTATTCCAGGGATTTTTACATTTGGTGTCAGATTAACAGTAGATGTGTCAGAAAAGTAAGGGTGCCTAACTGAGCTATATTTAATGTTATCTACCTTTACCTTCGGAGAGGAGAGAGAAGAAAATAGTCAGGAAGATAAGAGTGTTATTAGCTTTTTAAGTCTGATCAGTATTTAGTCTAGAAATTTATTCTCTAGAAAACTTGCAGATTACATGGACATAAAAACACTTCTCACTTTCTACCACTGCTTCTCAGAGCCTAAGTCAGCCTTTTCTCTATCCTTGGAAGGATCTCAGTGGCAAGACCCCAACTGGTCTGTAGCAGAGTCCAAGAAAGTCCAAGAGAAAAGATCTAGAAAGGTCTGCAAGAAGCACCGTAGGCAAAGAAATGGAGCCTGGATATAGATATATTTCAGAAGTATGTGTTTCCACCAGGACTGTCAGGGTATTTACTTGGATGACAAAAAAAGGAATTATATCAGAATATCAGCAGAAACACTATATTATCTTTTGTGCCAAAGACCTTAACTTGTTTGAAAAGATTTTCTGCCTGTCATCTTTTTTTAAAGACTTCAGAGATTAAATTGCTACTGTTTGTCCAACGTCTGTGTTGGGTCAGCAGTTCTGGGCCCTCACAATGGAGTAAGACACATCACTCTATATTGGGCATTATTCAGTCTCTGACATGTTTAAAGTGGGAAAAAAAAAAATCATCAACAAGGTTCGAATTTGGAGCATGTTTATGTGAGCATCGCAACATCCATTGTTTTAAATTCGAAAATAAGGCTTTTGCGTCTTCCTTCCCTCAAGTCTCTAATACAAATATTTATGAAAAAGGTTTCTAAAGGAGCCAAAATTTCCCTAATTATGGAAAAAAGTAAACAAACAAAAAAAAAAAAAACCCACCTTCAAAACTCAAAACCAGGAGTTGCCTTATTTAACTCTTCATGGAAAATTATAAAATATTTCACACAGACTCTTTTTTTTCCCTCCTGGAATTTCTGTCAAATTTCCTCCCATCAGCAAAGAATCAAATACATTGTTTAATTGGCCATTAAGATATTAAAACCTACATGTAACTTACATCCAGTGGGGGGAGGGGAGCGAAGAAGCAAGTCAAACATCAGACATACAGCTCTCAGAGCTTATACTCTCAGATTGTAGGTACAACAGTAAGCACACTTTCCTAATTCTATATATTTATTTTCATCAAATTTAAAATAAACATATTCATATAAGGTAATAGGAAGTTAGTAACATCAAGCTAAAACAATAGGAAGGAAAATGATACTGAGACAGTAGAGGAAATGTTTTACTCAAGAAAATATTTTGGTTTGCTACTATTTCCTGTATGTTGTTCTACTGTTCTCCTCAAAGATTATTCAAAAAGATTATTCTACTGTTCCCTCATAAAAGTCTATTAAAAATGGGGTTTTTTTAGTCATTCATTTTCTCCTACTAATGGAATTAATAGAAGGATTATCAGATAATCTTAGAATAGATAAAACAGGCTGAAGGGGAACAAGTAGGAAATAAACTCACAGTTTGAGTTGTGTAACTCTGCCACCATTACACAGCATACCACCAATAACCCAAGAACTTCCTTCAGCCTGGCTTTTTCCTAATAAAAGCTCCCTTCCCTGTCCCCAAATCAAACTTCAGCCTAATGCATCTGAGATTAATTTCCTAAAATGAGGAATACCTTACAGTTCTCTATGGCACACAACTGTAGCTGGATCATGCAATAAGGTAGGAATGAAGTTAAATAAAGATGTCATTGTTAACAGCAGAGAATCATTAGGCATTGCAGAATACACGGAGATAATTATTTAAAACCTTATTTTTGTTGCAAGGATGCAACTTACCATCACATGTGTGGTTTTGTATTTTGTAATAGGAGCCTTATGCATGTATGCTCCTTATTCACCTGCAGACTATGTCTATTCTTTTTGAAAGTCATCTTGCCCTTTGTTTAAATAACTTTAAAAGACTTCTACTTTCTATCATAGCTATAACATATTTAATTGTAAAATTATACAATCTACAACTACCTTTAATTGACTGTAATACTACATTTTAGTTAGCTTAAGAGAAAACAAAATTGAAACTACTTAGACCTGCTATGTTTTGATGATTAAATGTTGCTAACTAGATCAATAAATCCAGGAAAGAAGCTAACATAAACACAGACTATTTTATATAATATATTGTAAGAGTTAATAAGAAAAAAAAAAAAAAACACAGTAAAAAGAGTAGATATTATGCTTAAGTAGATTAAACTTCTGAATTTCTCAATATTTCCTAATCAAAAGCCTTAAGGAAGAAACACAACATAACTAAGAAATCCTCTGATGGAGTTTTCATTGAAAGGAGGATCAAACATCACATATCCAGCTAGATCTTCACTTCTAGTTGTTCAGTTTCATCACATGGTCCACGGGTCCAGTAGCTCTTAACTCATTAGTATCAATAACGATTATTTGGTGTCTGCAGTCTTCCCTTCACCTGCATCGCTTTATGTGTGAGCCCTCTTGTAATTGAAACCAGTCAGCCTCCCATGCAGGATGAAGGAATTCAAAGCTGAGAGTTTTCAAAGTAGTCTAAGGGATTTAATTTCAATAACCAATATGCATCTAAATCCCCTGGAGTGCTTTGAATAGTCTCAGCTCAAAATCCAAGCGTGCTGAATCTCAGGTGAATCTATTAATTACATTGGTCTGTTTGCTTAAGACAGGGGTATTTGGTTTATTACAAATAAATACCTTCTTAAGCTTTTTCCACTGGGATTCTTCCTCATTTTAATTTTGGTACTGGGTCTTTGTGTGAATCAGATATTCAACTGTTTCTAGAACATTAAACTTGAAATAAGTTTAGATGGCAAGTGTGATTCCCTACAATGATTACTGAAGCTGTATGGAACTCCTTCTAGTTTTAATATCATCTATTTAGTTCTCTACAATTCAAGCTAAAGACAAGGTTAAAAGACAGCATTGTAGGTTCAGCTGTTATCTTAGCTGTGATCATTTCTTCTGCTCAAGAAATGTAAGCAAATGTCACCTTTTTCTCTCCAAAGTGAATGGAATTGCTGTGGAGATTACTGTTCAGTACACTGCATATCTCTTCTGTAATCTGTACACTAAAGCAAAATCTAGGAAGTGTTACATAAAAATGTTCCAGTATAGTGGCTGAATGCATATTAGATTCTGTTAAATGTCAGTTGGCAATATAATGTGCATTCTACTGCATGAGTAATCACCGGAGGCAAAGCCTTTCACCATCAATCTAAAAATGGTTATGGTGATAAGATAAAGCTACTACTTACACGTGTAGGTCTGGAGACAGAGCTCCCTTTTATTTACATGGGGAAACAAATGATCTCAGTGCATGTGTATATTTCAGAAAAGCAGAGAGGAATCTCTTTTCCAGTCCTTGCAATGAGACTGGGTTTGTTCACATTAAGAAGTGACCCTACAACACACGTCCAGTTGAATTCACACTTATTTTTAATTCAGTAAAAAAGGAGGTACTTGTCTTTAGGAATGCAGATATTTTTTTGCAGTATGTTCTGATTGCAGACAGAGACTGGAATGGATTAGTTATCTAGGGTCTATGGAAAACGCAATGTCCTTTAAAGTGTGAGTTAAGTACCACAGAGGTTAGGAGAGCATGTAATTGTAATGACTCACAGCTAATGCTTGTGATAACTCCACAGTGCCATTAGACAAAGAGAAAAAAAGTTGATGCTAGTATGGCTTATCTTGAGAGGATAAAAATGCATGTGGTCAGATTGCTGTTATTATTACCATAACTATCACCATAGGGCTGAGCAGGCATAACCATTTTGCCCTAATCATTGTACAAAACACACACCAAAAAATCTTTAACCAAAATACAACAATCTTAAGTAGAAGAAACGAGACAAGCAAAACAGTTAAAAGCAGTGAAGCAGAAAGACATAAAGTACAAGGTTGACAAGACAACCCAGCACTGTAAGGTGGTTGTTTCAGGACACCCACAGCGTAATTATTTTC
>VZTL01053767.1:0-53270 GCA_013400535.1 Scopus umbretta
TCTTGTAGATGGGTGTCACATTACCAAGCTTCCAGTCATCTGGGACGTCCCCCTTTAACCAGGATTGCTGATAAATGATGGAGAGTGGCTTGGGAAGCTCGTCCACCAGCTCCCTCAGGACTCTCAGGGGGATCCCATCTGGCCCCATAGACTTATGAGCATCCAGGGGGTGTAGCAAGTCATTAACTGCTTCCTTCTGGATTATGNAGTCATTAACTGCTTCCTTCTGGATTATGTGTGGGTTTATCCTGCTCTTCATCCCCGTCTTCCAGCTCAGGGTGGTGGCTGCCCTGGGGACAAGTGGTCTTACTATTAAAGATTGAGGCAAAGAAGGCATTAAGTACCTCAGCCTTCTCCTCATTCCTGGTGACAATGTTTCCCCCTCCATCCAATAGGGGGTGGAGATTCTCCTTGGCTCCCTTTTTGTTAAGAATGTTCTTGTAAAAACTTTTTTTATTGTCTCTTAAAACAGTGGCCAGATTGAGTTCTAGCTGGGCTTTTGCCTTTCTAATTTCCTCTCTGCTTGACCTAATGAGATCCCTGTACTCTTCTTAAGTTGCCTGCCCCTTCTTCCAAAGGTGGTAAACTCTCGTTTTTTTCCTGAGTCCCAGCAAAAGCTCCTTATTCCTGCCAGGCCAGTCATCTTCCCTGCCGGTTTGTCTTACGGCACATGGGGACAGCCTGCTCCTGTGCCTTTAAGACTTCCTTCTTGAAGAATGCCCACCCTTCCTGGACCCCTTTTTCCTTTAGGACTGTCTTCCAAGGGACTCTCTCAACCAATGTCCTGAACAGGCCGAAGTCTGCCCTCCGGAAGTCCATGGTAGAGTGTTTGCTGACTGCCCTCCTTACTTCACCAAGAATTGAAAACTCTATCATATCATGGTTGCTAAGCCTGAGACAGCCTCCAACCACCATGTCTCCCACCAGTCCTCTGTTTGTAAACAGGAGATCAAGCAAGGCACCTCCCCTGGCAGGTTCAGTTACCAGCTGTGTCAGGAAGCTGTCTTCCACACACTCCAGAAACCTCCTAGACTGTTCCCTCTCTGCTGTGTGGTATTTCCAGCAGACATCCGGTAGGCTGAAGTACCCCACAAGAACAAGGGCTAGCAATTGTGAGACTTCTGCCAGCCACTTACAGAATATTTCATCTACCTCTTCATCCTGGTTGGGTGGTCTATAACATACTCCCAGCAGGATATCTGCCTTGTTGGCCTCCCTCTTCATCCTTACCCATAAGTACTCGACCCTATCATCACAAGTGTAGAGCTCTATATAATCGAAGCACTCCCTAACTTACAGAGCCACCCCACTGACTCTACTTCCTTGCCTGTCCCTTCTGAAGAGCTTATACCCATCCGTTTCAGCACTCCAGTCATGAGTCATCCCACCATGTCTCTGTGATGGTGACCAAGTCATAGCTATCCTGCTGCACAATGGCTTCCAGCTCCTCCTGTTTGTTGCCCATGCTGCGTGCATTGGTGTAGATTCACTTCAGATGGGCTATCAATTTCACCCCCAACATTGGCATTCCATCCTTAGGCTCTTCTCTAGTGAGCCTGGTTATATGCCCTTCCCCCTTTGAGCCTAGTTTAAAGCCCTCTCAATGAGGGTTCATATCAGCTTCATGAGGAACCTTGTGGGAGATGTGAACAGAGACTAAGACTTGAAAAATTTACATAAGGCTAGACTGTCCTTTCTCCTGTGTACCTATAGCTGATATGTGCATGAGTAGCAGAGCCTTTGGATAACTCACAGACAAATTAATGCTGAGAAAAGGAAGATCAAGTATATAACTTTGCCTTGGATTGGTAAAGTACTTTTAATAGAGACTACAGGCATTGCTTTATTCAGGGCTCTGCTTCAAGGCAGATTCAAAGCCAAAATAGCTAAAACACTGGAAACAGCAGGAAAGAGATCTATACCCTGTTATGCACCTCCCAATAGTAATAGTAGAGATAGTCTCTAAAGAGTGCGGCAGATATCGCCACAGTTGGGACTTTTGCTCCAGAGTGAGCCATTTTCTCTCAGTTTTGCATCTTCTTTTTCTTAAAATTGAGTCCTCGTCACAGAAATTATTTCCAGGAGCTACAACAGGTTACCTAAGTTAGGAATTTACTTGCATGATGTTTCCTTTATCTCTCCTTAAGAGAGACAGAACTCTAGTGAGTAATTCAGCCCACCAAAAGTTTGCATCACCCTGTAAAGGTACCTCTTTTACCCGAGCATAGAAAAAAACTCAGGTGATAAAGTTTCTACCTAGGGTGCCTTTGTGAAGTATCTCCAAAAGCAACAGTCTTCTTATTGAAGGGCACAAAAGAAAAAGAAGTGGTAGAATAGGAAAATGAACCAATGTCTTTGCAAGTGCCCTAGCAACAAGGCAGAAGGAATCATTCTTATCTCCACATGAAATAGCACATACATTTCACCTGAAGAAACAGCATAAAAGTGACAATGAGAAGCAAAAATCCATTTATTTGATGGTGATTAATTTTATCTTGATTTCAAATAAACTGGCTGAAGTGCAGAGCTCCAAGGGTTGTGGTGAATGAGGCCACATCTGACTGGTGACTAGTCACCAGCAGCATTCCTCAGGGATCAATTCTAGGGCCAGTTCTGTTCAATACATTTATCAACGAGCTGGATGCAGGATTTGAATGCACCATTAGCAAGTTTGCTGATTATGCCAAACTGAGAGGTGCTGTTGACTCTCTTGAGGGAAAAGATGCCTTGCAGAGGGATTTAGATAGATTGGAGCACTGGGCAATGATTAATGGGATGAAATTTAACAAGTCCAAATGCCGGATTCTGCACCTAGGATGGAGTAACACTGGGTACAAGTATAAATTGGGAGAGGAGTGGCTGGAGAGCAGCCCTGCAGAAAGGGATCTGGGGGTGCTGGTTGACAGCAGGCTCAATACGAGTCAGCTGTGTGCCCAGGCAGCCAAGAGGGCAAACCACATCCGGGGGTGCATTAAACACAGTATAGCTGGCTGGTCAAAAGAGGTGATTATCCCGCTGTATTCAGCTTTGGTGCAGCTTCACCTTGAATACTGCTTGCGGTTCTGGGCCCTATGATTTAAGAAGGATGTTAAGGTTCTTGAATGCATCCGGAGGAGGTCAAGAAAGCTGGTGAAAGGGCTGCAAGGCGTGTCCTATGAGGAGCAGCTAAGGAACCTGGATTTGTCTAGTTTGGAGAAAAGGAGCCTGGAGGGCAACCTCATTGCTCTCCACAGCTTCCTGAGGAGGGGAAGTGGAGAGAAAGGTGCTGAGCTCTTCTTCCCAGTACCAAGTGATAGGACACATGGGAATGGTTCAAAGCTGCATCAGGGGAGGCCTAGACTGGACATTAGAAAGCATTTCTTTACTGAGGGGGTGGTCAAACGTTCAAACAGGCTTCCTGGAGAGGCGGTCGATGCCCCAAGCCTGTCAGTGTTTAAAAGGTGTTTGGACAATGCCTTTAGTAACATGCTTTAACATGCAGGGTCAGCCCTGAAGTGGCCAGGCAGTTGGACTAGAGGATCCTTGTAGGTCCCTTCCAACTGAAATAGTCTATTCAGTATGCCAGGTAAACACACAATTGTCTGATCTGCCAAGCTGATAAGGAGCTTGTCCTCCTTGTGTATGTTGACTCAACCCATGAAGACAAGGTTCTGGTATCTCTCAGGCTAATGCCAGTGCTCATAGCATGTAGTGCAGAGGCACTAGGCAAAAGCTACTAGCCTGGGTCCCAGAAGCCATACAGCCCTGTTACCAGAAGACTGTGTCATAACTGTAACAAGCTCATAATCCCTTCTTCACTTCTCACATCTCAGTCACACAATATGGGCATGGCCTAAATTAAATATTATACAGACAAACAAGAACATATGCCTCCCCGTGCCACTGGGGCACCCATTTAATGTTGTTACAACCAAAAAATGTTAACTTAATTGAATGACAATTTCTAAATCTAATAGATGTGCATCTTCACTTGCAGCAGGCTTTAGTTACCTTGTATCCTGGGGAAAGGTTAAGTATTAACTCTTTTGTTGTGATTGGAGGACTCCAGTATTGGGATTTCATTAACAAGATTTATAGGAGTATTCAGTGACTGCCATAGTAATGGTTGTTATCAGTCTTTAACCATAGAAATATTTTCTATATTTTATTATTAAAGTCAAATTTCTTCCTAAATTCCAAAGCTGAGCTTAATGTTTACAAAGTAGGAAGCCTGATTTAATGAGAAGCCATGACTGTAAGAACACTAACTCTTCTTTGTCATGAACCCTACTAACATAAATTTAATTAGTCCTAATTTCAAAATGCCAAATTCTGATGTTTTTTACACCGTTTAAAGAGTGCTTGCCTCAACAAGTCCAAACAATTCCCAGTGGAAATTTTTAATGTTTCAAAAGAGAAACATTCAGATGCACTAGTCTAACTCCCTGCATGCAACAGATCATACAATCCATGGCACCCATTGCATTCTGCCATTGTGGTGTTCATGGCAGGAGAAGGGAGGTGCAGTACAGGATGAACTTGTCACCACATGGCCCAGAACTAGTGCTATTAGTGACTGAAGCCTCGGCAGTGGACCAGACACAGCTCCCTTAGAAACCACCTTTCCTTTAGTTGCCACTGATGCTGTATTTTGCCCTGGTGTATTTATCATCCTATTTTCAGAGTTACATTACGGTCATACTTATCAAACTGAAGTTTCAGCACCTTCCACTTATTTCTTGAAGAATTTTATTCATACTTGGGAAGTATTTGTGAACTCCTTCTGGAGGGCATTTAAAGAACTTATAACTATGCTTACAAAAAGTGTTTTATGATGTTCTTAAACTTCCATGTGCTAAAATCAGTGGAATTTATAAATGCTTTCTGACATGTCACAAACTTCTTTAAGTCCTAGCTGTATTCCACACAACTTGCAAGTAGAGCTGAGTAAAACTTTTTCATCAAAAAGAAGTGTGCATGTGTAAAATCTTCCCATGTTTCCTACTACTCTTGTCTACTGACTCACACACAGCTGGTTACTAAGTTGTGATGCCTGAGGAAGAAGCTCTAAATGATTTACTGTACCTTTCCTTGCCTCTTTTTTCTCTTAGGCTCTGTCACCATAGCAAAAATACTGAAAGTAGTGACAAGTACAATATCAATAAACATAATAATAATTGATTTTTGGGAGATGAAAAATCTAAAATTAGTGGCAATTTCCCCCAAGAGTGTTGTCTGATTAATTTAATGTTCATCTTAGTCTTTCTAAGTCATTCTAATACTGCTTATCTGCTCAGCAAACCTTTGTGATGTGTCTGTGGGCCAAGGCCCAAAGAAAAGTGAAATATTATTGCATAGCCCAGCGTTTTTTAAACTGGAAGCATCTTCAACCAAAAGAAAAAAATAAAGGCCCATGGAGATGTTAAAAGTTGTGATTTTACCCTACATTTTTAATTCAGCCATTTATTTCTGAAGAAAAAACTGTCAATGTCTGACAGGAGCAGTAGTACACAACACAATAGTACATTGTCCCATTTCATGGCTGCCACTCCTGTAGCCGAAGAATTATCTGAAAGCATGAGCTGGTTTCAAAGACCATGTGAGGAGTGATATTGAAAGATGAACTTAG
Organism: Scopus umbretta; assembly: GCA_013400535.1. NCBI lineage: Eukaryota > Metazoa > Chordata > Aves > Pelecaniformes > Scopidae > Scopus > Scopus umbretta. The sequence goes on from VZTL01053767.1 coordinate 5,609, forward strand.
ACTGCAATATATGCAAAGAAGTGTTATCAAGATGACCAGGGTGACGGAGAGCCTGGGAAACAAGTGCAGAATTAAGACACCTCAGCTTTATAATATTGCTAAATGAAGGTTGTGCAGTCTTGTAGTTGTTGTCCACAGCCTTCAGGAGGGACGAAAAAAAGATGTATGTTAATAAACAATGTCAGCACAAAAAGAGAAAGTGTGAACTGGCAAAGATGGTGTTTCAGCAAAGAATCTCAGGAAAGTTTCTACGTGTCACAGCAGAAGCAATAGGAGAGGAAAGATATGACCCATTCCAGTAACACGAAATGTGACACAATTGCCTGAGCTAGTTGGGGATGGGACAGTTGGGAAGCATCAGCATCTGTGCAAGGGAATAATTCAACAGTTCTCCATTGCATGATGTTTCCTGATAAGCTATACTGGATTTCATTGCTGTTGCTGTTGCATTCTGACCAAAATGTGTAGAGTACCACCAGTACCACTACATTACAGTTAAGCTTTGCAGTTAAAGTCCAAATACAGATTGCAAAGAAAGGATCCTGTGAAATCAAGAAATCACTGCACAGCACAATTCTGAGACAGAGAAGTTTTCTTAGCAGCCTATTGAAGCCATTAGTGATTCAGACACCACTAGAACAGTTCATTACTGAGAGAGACAGCATTCATGTTGTTTAGGCGATGGCATCCTTCAGCAGTCCTTAATAGTATCTAAATTGAGCTCTCCTTAGTGGGCTTCCTCTCTTCAGAAAGTAGGAAGAAACCCTGCACTACAGGAACTGTAGTTAACTGCCTGATTCTTTGCACCCAGTGTGGTTTCAGAGAGGAAATAAAGAGCATTTAGAGTGACTGAATCACATCAGATCTTCCAGACATCCTCATTAAGCTGTTATAATTAGGGTTGTGTTGTTTTCTTCATTTTCTCTCAATAGTGTTAGCTGGCAAAGACTGATGCCTTTAGCCCTCTAATAAATTAATTATTAATGTAGGAGTTAATAATTCATGTTAATTGGTACTATGAGCTACTTTCCCCAACAAATGTGAGCAAAGGTCAAAACTTGTTAACAGCAGAGGTGAATTCTATTTTTATGTTTTCTATTCCATAATATATCTGCAAAATCAAGCTATAGCTTGCACAAGTTAACTGTATTTCAAAAGACAAGCATATACTGAGGGCAAAGGTCTGGTCTATTCACTTAATTTCAAAGTACCGTTAACTGGGCATTTGCACTGCCTTTGTCATATCCAGACACACAAAAAATTTAGGAATGCCCCCCTTGGATCTGCAGAAAGTATCTTGCATGTTGCCAGGACAGCACAAGTCTGAGCAGGGAGTGATCAACAAAAAAAATAGGGTGAGAAGATGTCAATTGCTGAAGCATCAGGATGGTATTTTAATACCATCTGGTAAGTGCATTACAGCACTGAGTATACATGTTGCCTTTCCTGAAACAGAAGAACCTGTTCAATCAGCATCATAACTGTGATGTTTACCTTAGCAGAAGATCACATAATTCTCCATAATTATTCCTTGCTGCTCAGATAAGGCAGATTCGCCACTCACTCATTGTATGAGGTGTAGTGCTTTGATCACTGTCCTCTTAAATGCAATGCAATTTCATGTGAGTGCCTGTCCCAGCCCCATGCCCTTCATCTGGAACATTAGAGCTGGAATCTGCTTTTAATTTGATAGGTTGTTTGAACAAGACCATGTGCTGTTGCATGTGTTTAGCAACCAAAGGTTTTCCCATGTAAGGAATAAATCCACAGTCTTTCTTCAACAACCAACAGGAAATCATGTTTTTGTTTGTGTTTTGTTTATAAAAAAGAGATTCTAAAAAGCAAAGTGAAGAAAGATATGTGTAGACTTTGGGAACAGCTTAAAAGGAACCAACAAAAATACGTTTTTAATAAAAATAATCGGCTTTTCTTAATGGTTGTAATAATCTATTGTGAGTAACTTATATAACACGAGGCTTTCACTGTGCTCATTAGAACTTAGCAACTCATTTTTTGGTGTTTAAATATGAGAATAAGATGGGACTTCATCCAACATCCACTGTCATCAGTGGGAGTTCTTCCACTGACTTCTGTGGGCACTGGATCCAGCCCCTGCTCAGCAGGACATTTTCTTTCTGGGAAGAAAAAGCAATCTCTTTGGAAAGGTTTTCCTTTATGACATGGCCAATATAGCTATTTACTCTCTTCTCATTGTTTTGCAAAATCAAGCTGCTGTTTTATAAAGAGAAGAAAGTACAGCTCAGGAAAAACAAGTATAGTTTTATAACACTTTGTTCTATTAACAGGAAGCGTTAAAAATACTGATGGAAAACATCTCGCGTCATCTAACTGGTGTAAAGTTTTTCACTATACGTGTATACTGTTTCCATAACATAACTGAAGTACGATTAGACATATTATGGGAAAAATAACAGGTACACGTAGATATTTCATTGCTGCCGTAATGTAATTAAAGTATGCAAAAAGTGCACAGATGTGAAGCCACTGTTACACATACTGATGCTGAAGAAACAAAGACTCTTTCTCATTTCTTCCAATGGCAAATGCAGAGCTTGTTGTACTGGCTTGAAAATGCGACATGGGGCTGCTGAGTTTTGCACTCTAACGAGGATTCACCCACCCTTGTGTCTAGCAAATGACAGGGACCATCTTTGTCACTAGGTGCAATTAACAGCCATTCAGCATGTGGCTTGGGAAAGAAACTGAAGTTCCTAGCAGTACAGTATTAATCCTTTGCTTTACAGCAGGATTTGCTTTTCCTCACTCTGTTCTTGAGGTACCATTGTTTGACATGCCTCACAACCCAAACTATCCCTGGATACTCATGGTGCAGTAACTACAGACCTGTTTTTTTACAAAATATGCTTAGAAATAAAAAACACCTTTCAGATAAGATGATATGTCCTGTCCAAAGTCTCACAAACTACGTAGCAGGCAAAAGTACTTGAGGTTCATAGCTTGCATGGCCTTTCTCTTTCTGCTGCTCTATGGAAGTTTCCCAGATTGCACCCAGGAAGTTGACAATGCAGTGAAATAAACTTTTCTCTTTACAAAGTCCACTGGTATCTCAGCTGTCTTTATACTTCAGTAACCTCAGACTAGAAAATGCCTTCTTCCAGTATATTGTACATACTATGCCTCATTCTGGATTGGCCCTGATTTTGGTTTGCATTTTCAGGTGGTACGTTGATGACAAATGACAGCACTTCCATAGGATAATCTGATGTGGCTTTCAGTAGAAGGCTTGGTTTACGAGTCCTTCCACTCACACCACCCACTTGTAGCAGCCACTTGCAAAGAAATTTCGCCTTGCCCTCCTACCCTATCCCCTGCACGGCTGGGACAACCTCCCTGGATCTGGGGATGGAGTATTTGGAGCTGGAAGAGAAGTTTTGTACTCTGGCTATGTATTGCCTGTTGTCCAAAGCTATCACTTGTGTTTGCCCCCTACATGGGCTGGGGGCAACCTCCAAAGAACAGGAGGGAAGAGGAAACTTGGCTAGCACTGAACTCAGGATGAATCCATTAGCTTACTGATCTGACTTGTAAGCGGACTTAGCATAGCTAAGGTATTTTAGCCTTCCTCGTAGCAGCACTGAAGACCAAAATGAACCTGGCTCATGGACCATGCTGTGTTTTGCCCTGCTGTAAGATCTTCATAAGGCCTTTTCTTCTGCTACTCCAGAGGAAGTCACAGGAGAAAGAGTCGTAGGGCCTTTTCTTCTGCTGTTGCCTCTCCTATTGCCACACTGCTTGGCTTGGCCTTTCACTTTTGCCAAAGGTCTTTCCTCCTACTCTAAAGAGTTTCTCATCCATTTGCATCCCCATGTTTTCTGGGAACAGGATTCAGCCCTGTTTTTGTGGCTGACTTTAAAACAAGCAAACACGCACTCTTATTGCATATTGTAATCATTTCTAGAAAAATGCTTCAGCAGGTGTGCTTTTTTTTTCTTTTTAATATGAACTCAAACCAAAACTGTTTGTACATACAGATGTTATGAAAGTCTATCAACAATTTAAGTAACATTGGGCTGACTTGAAGTGAAAGCTCTGCATGGAAAGCAGACAAATATTTCCATTTTACATTATAGTGTTTTCAATGAAACACCTTTAAAATATAATGCAAAATTCTTTCCACAATTCTGGCCTTTTTCTGCTACTCTTGTATACTCTGTCTGTGCCAAGTGTGTACGGAGTGCTATGTATTAACCATTCTATTTCATATCCCCTTAAGCAGCACTGCAGAGGTGTAAACATTGAAATCTGGTTCAAACAGTGATATTATCATCAAGTTAACAGGCAGTGTAATTATACTAGGCACCAGTCTACAAGGAAAAGGGCAACCACTAGCTTTTGGCTGGGTGTGATGTTTCATTTCTTTCTCTACCGCAGGGCCCTTGCTAAGCTGCCATGCCACTGCAGTACAAATCGAGAATGGAGCCTGCCATGTGTACAAAAAAAACCCAAGCAAAACAAAACCCCAAGCAAAACAAAACTCCATGTGATGACGCCTTACCCTGACTCATACTCAGCTCTACATTAAAATCATTTTTCTTTCTGCCTACATTAAGCAAAGAAGAATTTCAAGTCGAAGGAAGAAAAACTGAGAAGGAAAAAATCCCACAACTGACAACTTGTAAAAACCCTGCAAATACTTACTAGTAAGTACGCACATGTGTGGGAGGCTACAAACACAGTTCTCTTTGTAGGCCTGGGATGTGAATCAGTGAGGCTATTCATGGTAGAGGTACCGCAGTAAGTGTCTGCAGGACCCATCACTCTGTGTCTTCTCTTCTCCATTATCAGTTCCCCAGTCCCGTAAGTGTTACTAATGCACAGCAAAACGTAGCTCAGAGGGTGTTTAGTTGGGGAGATGAGTAGTTTCTTGTTCTCTACTCACATGGAAGGAAAAGGGACAGAGCTAAAAGGCTAACGTAACAGCCTGCTCTTGGCATCGGCTGTTGCTAATTTTCTTTGGCGTGCTTTGACTACCTGTCTGAAAGGCTGCTGCAGTGCAGGAAGGAAATTTTTCAAGAGATTAAACTATTATTGTTTCCTGTGTGGCTGTCTTCGCTGTATATGAAAAAAAGCTTTAAGGGTACTTGAAAAGAGATTTGTCTGAATAGCAAAGTTGTTGTGATTCATCCCCCGCCTCCCTCCTCAAAGAGTCAGGATTTGGCCAATTTCCTCAGGAAAGTGGTTGATTAGGGCCCATGGATTTATCCACAGCCTACATATGAGATGTCATAAAGGTGATTAATGGTGAACCCTCCATCATAGGAAACTCAGAGTTTAGAAAAGCTATTTTCAAGGGCATGGAAGGAAAATAAGTCATTTGTATTTTTGCCAAAATGCTCCAATGTTTAAATGCCTCTTTGTGCTCCTGGCAATTAATGCTGCTGCCTATCAGAGGCTAGTGTATTTTCTGATTTTACAAGTTTGTTTGAAAAATTGATTCAATGTGTTTCACTGTTTACGTAAGAGGATATTGTGGAATTAAAATAAAATGTTTCCACAAGACCAGCATTTGTTGCTATCCTTGAATCTAAGCACGATGTTGGAAGCTTTTTTATGCCCCTTCCCAAGAAAAAGTTCACCTGGGTTTTCCCCAGAAGGCAGTGCTGTTACAGTGCAACTTGATGAGTGCTTTGGGAGATAATTACCTGACCTGACAAAGAAAACCTGCACTGAGCCTTTGAGAATTCATAAAAGTTCCAAAACATGAAATTTTCTTATACTTCTCCCATTTGACACTTACTTCCTTTGTTTAATCTTCTCCCCACTAATTTCAGTCCTAGTCCTCATTCCAGGAACTATCTGCCAACTCTCACATATTCCTTTATTTTTTAACTGTATGGTTGGGCAAAAGGAAACACCATGAAGCCTGCACACAGACTTAGATCCCTCTTTTTTTTCTAGCCCTCTTTTTTTTCTTTCTTTTTTTTTTGGGGTTTTTTTTTTTGTTTTTGTGCTGCACTCAATCCTCTGCATAAGCACGCAGGGCAGTGTTTGTAAGTGTGAGACATTGCAAGAAGTATGATTAATGCCCTGTAGCATCAGAGCAGAGGAAGGCAGGGAGCTCAGTTCCACCATGTACATTTGACAGACCTGTATCCTTCCCTTCTCTAAGCACTTTCTTTGTTAAACAAAGCAAAACACCTGAAGGTGGAAAGCACAGTCCTGACCTAGTCTTAGGGCCCTCGCTCTGAGGCTGAGTTTAGGGAAAGCAAAACCACCACAGGTCTTTTACCATCGTGTGGAACTGAAAATGTCTCTGAAAAACAGGACACCTGCAAGCAACACTGTGCTGATTAGGATGATCTATAACAGCAGGACCAGCTTTGTAGCAGAAAATATCTCTGTAGATTAAAATCTTAACAAAGGCATTGAAATAAATCCCCTAGAAGTACTTGGTTCTGGTATTAACAGACATCACAGACCAATGCAGGTGAGAAGACAGCACTCCCAGTCCTTTCCTGGGGGAACATTTCTAGTACTCTTTCCTGGCATCTGCTTACAGCAAAGCAGCTTTTTCTCACACGATGAAGTAAACACTTTATGCCAGGAATAGGATGGAGGAAACAAAATGCATCTGGGCATTGTGCAACATTATGCAACATCTGTTAATAGTAACTAAGTTTGGAAGAAAAAACGGAGGACTCCTGATGAACTGATTTCCCAACTGTATTTTTTAGAGAAATTATTATCCAGTTTCCTCCTCTTCAATGCTTCAGTGTTTTGTTCCTAGCTTTCCTTCCTCTTCTGATCACACTTCTTTTTTCATAGCTGTTCCCATTACCACCAGGTACTTCACTCCTATCATTCCAGTGCTTGCACCCGTTTCCCCTGCTTCCCCTCTCACAAGCCCCTAACCAGCATCTAAGTCTTTTCCCCATTCTGTCTCTCAAGCTCTCATATCTCCATCTGGTCTCTTCATCTCACTCTCACTCACATTCTCTGCTGTTTTCTTACAGCCGTGACGGAGCAATCTGCACCCTCAGCACAACCAGAAATAATGCACAACTCAGGCCAGTACCTCTGCGTTTGCCACCACTACTACCTTTTTACATGCTAGTTTGCCTCTGTGTTGTCGTGATGAGTCCGGAAAGTTTTTAACACAGCCATTCCTTACTGAAATTATCAAGGAGTCATTCACAATTAATTACACGTACAAATATTGTGGTTTAACCCCAGTCGGCAACTAAGCACCACGCAGCCACTCGCCCACCCTCCCCTCCCCAGTGGGATGGGGGAGAGAATCAGGGGGGAAAAAAAAGTAAAACCCATGGGTTGAGATAAAGGCAGTTTAATAGGACAGCAGAGAAAGAGAAAATAATAACAATAATAATAATTATAAAAATATACAAAACAAGTGATGCACAATGCAAATGCTCACCACCTGCTGACTGATGCCCAGCCCGTCCCTGAGCAGCGATCGCTGCCCCCACCCAACTCCCCCCCAGTTTCTATACTGAGCGTGATGCCNGAGACTGGCTGACTGGCTGTGCACTGGTGAGCGTGGGTGGAGTTGATAAAGACTTGGGAACAAAGTGTGAAAAGTACTTTTCAGAGGATGTGTCACTGGGTAAAGATGGTCTTATCAGAGGCAGAGAGAAGATATTAGCAGAGCTGCTCTCTCTCAAATAAGTAGGCAATGTAAATGATAACATATGTTCTCAGGGCTTTGAAATACCTGAACTTTTAGCAAGGTCTGTGGCCTTTCAGCAGCTCCAATACAGCTTAGGTTTTCTGGCTTAGAGTTCAGGACTGAACTCCAATATGAAGTAATAAAAAAAAAAAAAAATTAAGACTACTACAGAGACTCTATTTAGAGCTTCCTGGCAGCAGGCAAGTAGGGGGGGGAAGCTGTTTATCTTGACCAAGGATTTCCTTAGTCGTACATGAAAAACATTCTTTTTGTCAAAGATGGCTAGCAGTCACACAAAGAGTGGCACTCAGGAGGCTAGGATCACCAGGGCGTTGCTGGCAATACTGCATGCCCAGACAGGAGGAGTATCTGCTCACTTCAAACTAGTGCACTCGACGTTTGACAGTGTTGATGATGCTGACGACGATGAGCTGAGAAAGGGAAAAGGTTATGCAGTTAATATTTTCCTATAGGGAAATGTCATCACCATCCACCCACTAGGCAAATAAAGATCATAACAGAGGAGGGACAAGCAAACCGGATAACCAGTCCTTGCTGTTTGCTCTAAGGGTTACAACTAGAGCACAAATGGGAAGTTATTTTCCCAATCCACAGACATTTTTTAGGAGGCAAAAAAAGCCCAGACTGAGAAGAGGATGCTCCATCAAAATAGCCAGAAGCCTGTCACTCATGGCACATCCTCAGGACGTGGAGAATGTGAGTTTGGTTGTTTGCTCCTCATTCTCCTGAATCACAACTGATCTTCAAACATTGCTGTAGAGGCAGCTTCTGCTCCTGCCCTTGGAAACAGCAAAGTACTTCATACAAAATGCATCCGCAGGGCTTCAGAGAACTTGTATATCATTCACTTCAGCTGAGATCCTGAATTATCAGGCAGATCTGATGTCCCCAGCTTTAGGTCTGACCAGAGAGTCTAGCTTGGACCTCAGTAACTTTTCTCATTATAAATGCTTTCTTGAAGTTGGTTCATTCTCTAAAAAAAGTTTCTGATTTTCAGATGTGGGCATGTTTCCTTGAAACCTTTCCTACCAACTTGTATTCTGATTCTAGAAACATTCACAATATCCCTGCACATGCTTTCATTGGGACTATAATAAGCCTTGAGGCCCAGTCTTGCAAACAAAGGGAGTTGTTCCATTGTTTGCTGTGTAGTCTGGTTTGGGCTAAGTGACCAAAATAGCAGCACTGAGCATGCCGTTATATGTGAAAATATAGAAATAGCTATATTTAGCTTTTTCAGGATAACCTACTGACCAATTTCAGCACGTGGAAAAATCTCCACAATTCTGCACTCACATAATAAATCCACTCTTTTTAATATATTAGTAGGAATTCTATAAATGCATAACAGATGTTATGACCCTGCAGAAGACTGAAGTCTGAAGCAGCTATAAGAGAGCTGCCAGTGGTAACCTATTCTTGTTGTGCAGAACATGCAAAATTTGTTACTATTCAGAAATTTCTGAATAGTAGATCCTCACCAGAGAAAAAGAGGACAGTAGAACTGGGCTGCATTCAGGAATAACACACCAGGCCATACCGAAGGGGTTCTGAAATCAAGCATATAGTATTTTCTTGGATTTCACGTTCATAAACAGCAAATGTGGCCAGCTATCCCAAAACTAGTTCTAGCTTCTCCCCAGCATTCTCATTTCACAGCTAAATGAAGTGCTCTCCAGCACTGCGTTGTCACAAAGATTTTGGCTAAAGCTGTCTCAGCCTTGTTCAAGAATACTATAGAATAATTCAGGCCAAAGAAGCAGATGAAAAATACTTTTTTCAGATAAGAGGCATATGGAAATAATTAGAAGGAAAATACAAAGAAAGATCATGTCAAATGCAAAGTTTGCCATCTCTTCTTGATCATTTGACTAAATTTTATAGTCAACAGATACAGTGAGATGTTACAGGAAAGAAAATTTCATGTGGATCACATTTTTCAGACACTTTCTTGATATTTGCCACCTGTTTCATCAACATATTGCTAGAAAAACTGACTCATCAACAAGAGAAGAGGAGTAGTAAAAAAGTTATAACTTGCTGTTTCACCTCAGTGCAGGACAAGTGAGAAGAGAGTTAGCGTTTTCTTATATTGCAGTATTAGTGAATAGTGCATGCTGTGTAAACAGTACAGGACATCTTTAAAGTAACTGGAATAATACAAAGTTCCCACTGAGAATTAAAGCTTTTAGCATGAATATGGCAGTGATGGTAACTGTGCCCATCCTAGTATGAGTACAAAACCAGGAGAGACATAAGTGAGACATCTCTGAGAGCATATGATGGGTGGGGTAAGAAAGGCAGGGTGTGATGTGGTAGTTGATATGTGATTGATGTGGTGTGGTGAGAGTTTCAACTTCACTGGCCTAAAGATTGTGCTGGACCTTCTGCAGTACCACCATGAAGATAGAATCCTCCACAGCCTTGGCACAGAACAGATGAGGCAGTCCTTATCAGGAAGCTGGAGCTGGTTCACTAGCATGTCCAAGCATGCTTTGTTGCAGAGAGTTTGTTGAGCCTTACCCTGATTAAAGGCAGAGTAGCAGCCCAACATTTACCTATTGCTTTCCACGCTAGGAAATGCTGGGGTCATCTTTCAGGAACCCTTCCACGATTTGCAGCAGGACCTCTGAATTTGGCAAGCAAATGACCTCCAGCTGAGACTGCCTTTATACTTGCTCTTGTCTTCATTGCCTTCCTTGCCAGTCCTATGCAGAACCATTTGCTCCTCTACTTACCTCTCTAAGGTTTCTGTCCCTTCTTTTCATTCTCTCTTTAAGTCAATCTGTATAACTGATTATCTGTGATTTATAGTATATCCCGTGTCAATTCCCTGTTTCCTTCCTCCAGCTGTGTGATACTTATCTTCCTCTTTCCTCACTTCACCTTCCTCACTTGTACCTGTGGGCTGTGCTCACCAGACTGTCCCTGGCTATGGAGGGGGAGACTGGAACTGCTGCCATTTCTCTGTCCTTTGCTCCTTCATGGGGAGTGAAGGTAGGCTGGAGCTAAATGAATCTCATAGATGCATTTAGATAGACTGATAGATAACAGGACACAAAAATAGTAATATTCATGTATTGTAATGCTTCAAACCATTTCTAACATAACAAATGGGAAATCAGTTGTGCAGATGAAGCATCTCATGGTAGGCTACAGTGATATGAAGGTTTTGTCAGCGTTCATTTCAAATTGCCATCCTCAGGGCCTCACACGGGAGATTGGTTGACCAACTGTACCTCCCATCAAGGACATAGTTAGTCTCTCATAAGGCAGAAGGGCAGATAACAGAGCATACTTTAAATCAACACTGCTTTAAACTGCTGTTTCTCTAGAAGGACTCCTATGGCTTTGCTAAATCCATTGATTCTTTCCCAATTAGCCATACACTACATTTCATTCTTGACTTAGTTTCATAAGAGTGATTGTTCTTTCAGAAACACATAAAGCAAGATTCCAAAAACAAGCTTATTATATTAAGCTCAATTATTAAATTTTCTCTGACATTTGCTGTTCGTATTTGCTGGTAAGCATTTATACATTAATATTTTTTGAGTTCATGTGGAGTTTAACTATATGAAGTTCTTATCAGTGAAAACTACTGTGTTCATTGGTGGAAGCCAAGTATATGAAGAATTAACAGTCATCAAATTCCAGAGGGAAAACAATCTCTGTAGAGTCTGTTGCCAACTGCCATACTTCCATCTGCAGACGTGCATTTCCCTTTGTTGGCCATCAGCTGCAGCCATTCTTCTAACATTGATTTCCTCAGCACACAGCATATTCATGTAAGTCCTAGATCCCAGGTCCCACTTCTCTTCCTAGAGTAGTCAGAAAGAATATTCTCATTTATTTCAGTGTAAGTGGGGTTGGAAACTTCACCAGAGAGAGATGTTTTAGCACTCTTCTGACCATTTATACTTAGATACACACAGGATCAAGCACTCTTTTGGATACACCAGCTTTGATATTTGTCGCTAGGAATGACTTATTAGACAGCAGAATATTTGACCAATTAGTAACCACCTCTACAGTCCAAATATGGGGATCTTTGTAGAAATATTATTTTCTTGTCTTCTTTATAATTTCTTCTTTTAACAAAAAGCCAAGATTTTCCACAAAAAAAAAAAAGCAGACAGCTGATTTCCATTAAAGGCTTTTCATTAAAAAAATTGTTTCATCAGAAAAAAGTTTTCCATAAAAAAATAGTTGAATGGAAAAAATTCTTTACCAGCCCAAATATTTTCCCATTTTAAATAACTAATGTTTGACTTATTCTTCTGGGGATACCCAGTACAGGTTTAACTGTTTCATTGACATACCAGAATATCACAAATGTTTCCAAGATAACCAAAACTCTAGTCTTGAACATTGTAAACTCAGACCAACTTGCTTGGTTTCTTTTCAGTTATTTTTAACTCTTAAATTGGAGAAAGAAACCACCTCAGATGAACTAGAGCTCATGTTGAGAGCCAACTACTCTTCTGTGATCTAACCCTTTGCGAAGCTTCAGCAGCATTCAAGATGCCTGGTAGAAACCAGTTTATCTCTTCACTATAGTAGGACATACAGATCTGACAAAGCTGTTGATGCAGGTCCAGCCCAGACCTCTCTCCTCTTTTCTGCCAAATGCCTTCTTTCTCTTCTTTCCCTCCTTCACTTTCCTAATTCACAGATTACTATGTATTTTCCACCTTTGTTTCCAGCTAAACTTTCTTTCCAAAGTTAGAAAATAAGATCTTCTTATAATTTGGTAAACATTAAAATCGACAAAATTTACCAAGCAGCACTACCTATAGATAGATAGATAGATAGATGGATAGATAAACTATTTTTCTCTGTCATTCCGATGAGAAGTAACCATGGATTTTTGATGCCACTACATGATAATTGCAAGGAAATGCTGACTTTTTAGCAATAATTTCTGTGTATTTCTGGACTGCACTATAAGCTTTGGTAATGATCTGTCAGACTCCATAATAGCATGCAAAGTCTTTATAGAAATGGAATAGTGACTAGCTGTCACACAACCTGGGTGTTGCACATACCAAAGAGCAATGGTGCTGAAGAATGAGAAGAAAGCTCTAGACAGGCAAAACTGATGAATTTTCCCTCTGAGTTGTGCAAAAGATTTCAAAGAGGTGTTCAGCCAAGTTTCTCAACAGTTAGAAAAATGGTGCATTCCCTCCTCTTACTCCTTCTAGCAAAGAAACTGGTACATTTATTATATAAGGGGACAGACTGAAACAAAAATTATAGAGCGCCTTAAAAAAAAAGGAATTCAGATGAGTTGAGAAAAAAAGCATACTGAAAACTGTCTCTAGCTTATATCACTCCATTTAATTTCAGGTTTTTCCTTCTCCCTCAGTACACCACTCTTTTCTTCTTGCCCAGAAGAGAAATTCAGCCACACTAAAGAAAAAAATAAAATTCCATCCTGCCTGTCCTGCAAGCAATTCTACATGTAAAACACTACTTGTAGAGCTAACCTTTGTTTCAGACTCATCCCATAAAGGCTTACATTAAAGAAGAAAAGGGTTCAAAAACTCAAAACAATAGCAAGGTCCTCCTTCCTTTGACATAAAAGTGATACAGGTACCTAGACAGATCTGATTGGGATTATTCAAGTAAATAAGGAGACTCCTCAAGGGATCCCATAACACAGGAGTAGCTGTACCTTTGACCTTAAGGAATATATTTGCATAAGCAGATTCACTTATGTGTGTAAGTGTTAGATGGACTAAACTGAATGGTTGAGCTATTTAATCCAGACTGCTTTGGACATGTTATAATGAATTTTAGTACATGTACCTTACCATGCTTGCTAAAATAAGTGTTTAATCTAAACAAATGAGCTGAAAACTTGTATAAACAGGATGGAAGAACATTTATGCTGTCTATGTGTTATATACGACATGGTACCCACTGGCAAAAAAATCTTTCACAAAGCTAGTGTTTCACAAAACTACATCAACAATGTTAATCATATTTCAGATGGCGACTTTAGTGTTCTTTATTTCAACATGCCAACAAATTAGCTTCTAGTGTTCAAAACAAGATGTCTTTGAGTTAGTCTGTTGTTTTCCCAAAGAAATGCTTTTTTCATGACTAAAAGTGTACTGGAAGAATAACTTGGCTTTTCCAGATAAACTGAAATAAATATATTGCGATTCTACAGTCTTCTTCCCAGTGTGGTTAATTTCACATCTTCATTAAATAACAAAGGGACAGCTTTCCTTGGTAAAACCAGTCAGACACAATTCTGTAAAACAAAGTCTATGAAAGCTACAGAAAAAACTGGCTGCTTTTGATTGAACATGAATGGTTGCAAGACATGATGAAACATCATTCACTATTTTTAATGAAAATACTGAAGTATACCTAAAGCAATTATTAGATAATTGCTTTTTTTTTTTTCACTCAGACTTCTCATTTAAGTACTGGATTGTCTGCAGCAGAGTGCAGCATGTCACAAAATGTTTTTATCATTTGGCTTAGTCCATCTGCAATTCAGACAGACCCCAGACTACATGAAAAATAAAAGCTTACTTCTAAAAGATCTAGTCCATCACAAAAAGATATAGTATAAAATAGTACTCAGTGATGTTTTGAGGGTTTTTTCCGCATTGTAAGTATAATAATGCCTATGAACAGGATATTCAAAGAAAAGTAGGCACAGCAAGAGCAGCTAGAGCAAGAATCTGGAAGATGGAGATGTGGAGGACCTTCACACTGTGTATATCCAAAACCATCCAACTCAGTAACCTGTCTCCAACAGTGGCCAGTAGCAGGAGGTTATGAAACGAGCAGAAACAAAACAGGGCAGACATACAACACCATTGGTGTACACTCCCAGTCACGTACAGTTCAGGAACTTCCTGAACCACACATAAATTTAGTGTATCATGAATTAAAAAAAAAAAAACAGACTTCCGGAGTTGACAATATGCACAAAAATCTGGCCCTCTAAAACCAGTGAGATACAGGTTACCCAAGTGTTCAGAAAGTAATCAGACTGAAAAATTTTGAGAGTCTCAAGGACAACAATAAAACCAAATGACTGCGTATTGAAGACTGCTGTGACAAGAGACATAATGACAAGTGAAGAGGAAGTTAAAAAATTATGGGGGTGTGATTAGAAAAAAAGGAAATTGCCTTGTGGAAATATGTCTGAAAAGAGCATGGATTTACAACATAAAAGACTGAAGAGAATTGAGGATCAATCAGGCAATAAGAAAACATGACACTGCCCTTCAAAGTGAGGAGAGTTTGCCAGTGTCTCTGATTTTAAATATCTGTAGGTCATGTGTATATCTTCCAGCTCCTATTAATACCAGTGAGAGCCACCAGTATATATTTTCCACCACTCCTATGATTTATCCATATCTTTTCTTATGCCATTGTGTAACTAAGATTTATCTTACCTACTACCTTTGCAATGCAATTCATCCAAGAGGAATAGCTACAATTAACATGGGATCTAATAAATTTTTACTTCCATTCTATTGGTACAAGAAAGAGAAGTCAAACTAGCAAATGTTATTCTCAGTTGGGCGCACATATGTTTATACTGTAATATAAAGCCAAAACACTGTCCTCTAGGCCTCAGGGGCAGGGTAAAATAGGCACCTTTCCTCGTAAAATACTAGTGGTTTATAAACATGGAGAAGGGAATGAAACAAAAAGCAGAGCCATGTGACATATATTTCCATTGAAAACTGGGTGAGTGAAAGCCAGTATGAGATTTCTGGGAAGACAGAAAATGCACATAGGTGAAATCTCTTGTCACAATATTGCATGCAGTGAAGGGTAAGTTGTATATAAGAAACAAATGAATACTTGATTGTAGACATCCTGAAATGCTGTTCCAAAAATTGGATTAAGCTTGTAGATGCTGAGAAAATACAATCGCTTAGCATCTAAAAGCAGCTTTCTCCTTTATCCCAGAATCTACTTGATAGTTACCTAAATATACCAGCAGGCAATTCTGACCTGTCTTTGCTTAAATGCGGTTGTATAAAGTAATACAAAAATAAGTTTTGGCTTTGCTGCACATGTGCATAATGGAAAGACAAACATTATTAAAAAGACCATCATTTTTAGTGATTAAAATAATCCACAACAGAAAAAAAAATCTTCTGTAACTTTCCAACTTCCCATTTATCATAGTTTTGCAAAAAGAAGCCCTGGTAATTTCATTTTTCTTGACTTCTATTAAAAAGATCAATACATATGATTCCAAAGAGTCTCGGCTCATGAAAAGATGGAGCTAGTCTGTAATCACATCTGAAAGTATTGGTTGTCATTAGCAGTAAGATTGATCTGTAAAGACAGTCAGCTCAGAGTGAAAGTACTTAAAAATTTCCATTGGGCTATTGCTGAACAACACTGCCCAGCAACCTTTCACCTTGCAGATAATTAAATACAGATAACGAATTACCATATTAGAAGGAAGAATTGCATTGGGGATATTCAATAGATGCCCACTTTAGTAAAGCAGTTCCAAATCTCTGAATAATGATTTTGTTTTGTGCATAAAACCTAATGAGCTCCGACAGCATAAAGTCATTTTTCAACATGCATTTAAATCTGACTTGTCAAATAAGATATTAATAAGTCACCTGAAGTACAAGAATTGCTAATGGCCTTGCAGTATGAACATTGCTAGCCCTCACACCATCTTGGCTGTCAGAAGAGGATCAAGTGGGCTTTGGAAGGCAGAGCCTTCTCCTAGGAGTCAGAAAGGAATTCTGGTACTACCAAAACCCATTGGCTTGGCTAGGGATGAGGACCCTCCCTGCACAGGCCCCACCAGCCTGCAACTGCCCTTGCCATGCCACAGGAAGCCTCCGTATCCCTTGTTCTTCCCAATCCATGAGTGGTCTTGGAGAACAATGGAAAGAGAAGAGTCTCAGAAATATTTAGGACCAGGGTGGTCAAACAGTCATTTTCAAATAGATCTGCTAAGACATCTTTATGTCTGTACTACCTCCAAGAAACTGCTCAAAACCAGGAGGTATCTACTTTTGGTCTTTGGTTCCCTCCACAGTCATAGCAGTGTGACTTTGAATCATTGAATCATTGAACAGTTTGGTTGGGAAGCACCTCTTGGAAGTTATCTGGCCCAAGGCTCCTACACATAGCATGACCAACTTTGAACTTAGATCAGGTTGCTCAGGACCTTGCTTCACCTTAGCTTTGAATAATGCCAAGCAGGGTGATTTCACAACCTCCCTGGGCATCCCTGCCAGCATGCAACCATCCTCATGGTGAAAACTGCTTTCTGTCAAGAGTTCCCTTGCTGCAGCTTGTTTGTTGTCCATCCATGGATCCATGTCCCTGTCCAGCCTTGCCCTGTCCCCACCCCCAGGGAGGTGTCCAAAGCCTGGGGCTGGGGGTGCTCCCAGTGCCCCCCAGCTTCCCTTCTTCTGGCTCAGGCAGTGGGGTGAGCCCTGGCTGCCAGGCCCTGCCCTGCTGAATGGAGATGGAAGAGCTACCCTGCTCCAAGCTCACCTCCCTCCAAGTGGTTTTGCATAATTTGCACAAACATGCAGCAAAAGCCAAGTGGTCCTCAAGCTCTTCTCCAGAGCCTGCCCTTAGCTACATCCCTCTGCAACTCAGTACAAGCAAGGGGACAGATTCACATCTCCAGTAAAACCTCCATGGACCCCACTGGGGTTGGATTTTACCAATTGTTGCTGGCTCCCATGCAGGTCCAATGCAGTTTGCATAGGATCTCTTCAGAGAATAGAAGATGACCATGTCTGAAAATTAGCACAAATACATTAAGTTCTTAGACCTGTGATATTGTGATCTTTGACTTCAATCAAAATATTTGAAACAAGATGGTGAGGTAAAGACCAACAACCTTAGCGCATTAGCAGCTTTCTTTGGGCAAGGTAAAGGTCTTACACTTGAGGGAGAAGAAGTGAGAAGACAAGAGAAGAATCTGACAAAAGGTGAAATGTCAGTGGGAAAGGAAAACAGCTGGAGAAAAAAAAAGAAGGGAGATCTGGAAAGAGAAAGAAACTGACAATATTCTTGGCAGCTGCCATAACTTGGGCTGCTAACAGGTCAGTGCAGAGCAGGGGATCACAACTTTGTAGGATCTAGAGCAGAAAGTCATCAGGAAGAACATTCACTTGGCAATGGAGAAAAGCACAGACATTGGGCTCCTGAAACCTCTTTGTGAACCCGTGAGCCCAGGTGAAAAAGATACACAGCCAGGAATGTCACACTTCCCTTGCTGTCCAAATAATCCCAGAAGCATGTTTATAAAAGCTTTACATGACTGCTTCATGTAAGCAATAAGCATACTTCATGTAAGCAATAAGTGCAATAAATTAAGTGTAATTTGGAGTATCCACATGGTTGTTAAGTCTGGGAAGGATATCTCAAGATTTTTGCTGAAAACATTGTAATGCAAGAAAAGCTATTTTTTACTGCTTCTAAATAAAATAATGCAGGAGACCGTGTTTTATGGAAATGCTGTAAGGTAAGGAATGCTCAGTTTCCTGGTATTTCCTGTAAAATTGTCAGAGAGAAGGTGTTTTCTTATGTAATTCCACTGAAGAAGAATGTATCCGATGAAGGCATTATTATTCTTTCAATTATATTTCCCTTCTAAAATGTGGTTAAAATTAGCTATTGTGGTATTACTTTGCTTCTACCAAAAATTAATCTCAAACCTATGACAGAAGAGCATGATTTCAGGCAGCACCTCATAACCTTCCGTTATCTCCTAATACCATCTCATCATCACAGAAAAAATAAATACAGGTTTGATTCAAAAGCTAGTTAAAGCTGACATGTAACAGCAAAAAAATATTTATCTCTCATGCCATTTGCAAAAGCCAGGCATTTAAAAGTAAGGAAATGAACAGATGAGGACATTGCTCATTTTATATTGACCAGTAGGTAAATGTATAAAGCTCAGACAGTTCAAATAGTGCCATCTGGGGCTGATTTCCACCACGTACCCAGCCATATAAGCCACCCGGGAAGCTTGGCAAGCACTTATGTCAGCGGATGGTGTTGCAGCAATGCCTCTTGATTTCAGGGAGTTCAGTAACTCATCCACTATTAAGTCTGCTTCAAGGAATTAGCTATTGCACCACAAAAAACAGCCTTGCCTCTTACTCTTACCTGTGGAGTGTTTGCCTATTGCTTTACCTTTAGTTTGGTATCATAATAATTTTCTTTAGGAATGTTATCTAGTAACTGTGTTTGTCAACTGACACAGCAACTTGATAAAAAAAAAAAAGAGTGTAAAAGTAGAATAGATGTGGAAATAGAAGAGGAAAAATGGGAATGCAGGATCGAGTTTCACTGAAATTAGACTTGCATGTGGCCCTATCAATCTGTGTCACTAATGTGTTCATAGCTGACTTGTATTTCAGAACAGCCTTATTCTTTGTTTTTGGTTTGGTGTTTCTTGATGAAATATTTTGTAACTAGAGTCAGAGAGATGGTCCTTGTGTTGTGATGAAATGTTCACTTCTCCATGGTTGATAAGATTGATAATTGTGTTTATCATGTGGGTAGTGTGAGATTAATGATCTTCTAAATTATTCATTTCCTTGCTCTTGAGTGCTTGAGTTTTGTAAATTATGCGATGGGGTAAGAACGTTATGTTGCTTAACAGTCTTAACTGGCTTTTCAAACAAAGAAAGGGCTTTTGGCATTTCTCTAGGGCTTAAATTGTGTCTTAAAATCCTTTATGCAAATAATATAATAGATGTCTTACCAAATTATTCATTTTCAATCACACATAGCAGTACAGAAAGTACTAAGAGCTGCTTTGGAGACCACCTTGTTCAATACTGACCTGTCTGGAGCTCTTCCCTTATCTTACAGGAAAACTGGCCACAACACCAGGGAGGGAAATAAGGGATCTTGCACCAGACTCCATTGCATGTTTCACCTCGGCAGCTACTTGTTCTCCATCCTAAATACGAAGCACAAGGACAGCCTGGGTTAGTCCTTTCACTTCAAAAACTGAGGTCAAAAGACACTTTTAGTAGCTGACAGGTTTAGAAAAGGTCTTTCTAATCTTCCTGAGCTACAAAGACCCAAAAGAAGCCAACAAGCTCTAAACGATACAACTCGTAACTTTGCCCATTTAGAAGTTACCAGTTTTAATTTAAAAGGATTCAACAGCATTAAAGTCCCACTTTCATACAACTACCTCTTCTAGCAGTGCATGCATAAAATAAATTTGGAGGCAGGAGGCAGACTGTACACAGTAGTAGCACTAGCATCGCTTCGTGTTTAATAAGCTGCATGAGACAGAAGTGCTCCGAGCTGGTCACAGTGAGGTGTGCAGGCAGGGGGTGAGGGCGGAAGATGGTCTTTTGCAATGCATTTGAGTACTACCTCAATGTCTTTCCTCAACAATGTAAACATTCATGGATGGTTTTTAAATGAAGTACCACGCAGGGTAACCTGACAGAACTTGCATTTTGTTTATTTGTCTGAGAGGATGAAACTTGCACTGCGCCACCAGGGGCTTGGAACAAGGGCTGTTCTGGGTAATTCCTTTGTCTCTTAATTTGGGTGTAGAAGTGCATTCCACAGTCAAAGTCCAGGCAATGGCGGAAGAGAATATTGCACTGAAAACATTTTTCTTTTCCTACAGCAAGCTCAGGGAGGAACATTTATTTAATAAAATGGAAAATCAATATAATTTTAATTTTAAGAAGTCAGAGCCAATGCCAAGCTGTCCTTTAAAGAAGCTTGATAAGAATTCATGACCCATTTTTTTTCCTTTGGTAAGAAAAATAAAATTAAAACCAGCATTGATTTAATGATTCTTCTCCAAGTTTGTTTAGAGCCTCAAAGTTTTGTTCATCACTGTTACTTCAGCACCTTCTTTTTACTTCTGCAAAACTTGCTTGATCATCATGTATTTACTGCTTCAAAATTATTTGAGATTTCAAATTAATATATGCAGAAAGAAAAGAAGGCAGTACAATTACTGTGGAGTTATGCATTCTGTGGGCTGTAACATTTTCAACAATTTAGGCATCCCAGCAAAGAGTTCAAATCCATTTGATTGACATTGTCAGAAGCAATAGAAGAGGTAGTGTGAGTCCCCCTCCCAAAAAAAAAAGGAGAGTAATATTTAAGATGAAATTACACTGGAGCATATTTATTTCTGTTGTTGAAAGATGCTTCTCTCAAACTGGAAAAATGCAGAAAGCAGTACAGAAAGGTTTTATTTCATTAAGGCTTGCTAGTTCATTCAGCAGTTCCTCACATTTCCATAATAGGTGTCTGATAACCATGTTTCCTACAGCGCTCTTTATTGTCATGGCTGATTGAAACAACCTGATTGTTAGCCATGGGCTCGTTTATGTCCCATTAATCCTAATGCAGAAAGAACCAGCTGTATGCAAATTTGTCCAAGCTATGTGGACAGTGTTCAATCAAGGATGGACCATTTTCTGGCATCAACCCTACATCTGTTTGGAGAAGGCCTACTGAAGGCAGCAGAGCTGGAGCTGTAACATGTATGGCTCTTTGCTTCCCAGAAACTTGAGGATTAAATCTTTCTTGCAGTTCCTAGTGATATAAATAGTGAGCATGTTTACATGACCTGGTGCATAAAATCAGACACTGTGATTTCAAGTGCCTTGTGGGGCATGTAAAGAGAGGACGCCAAAGAATTTTGGCCTTCTGAATGGAAATGCTCTTAAATCTCTGGGACTTTAGCCTGGATAGAGTGACGGCTCTCATGGGTGAGGGAGAACCAATGCATTTGCTGGTGCAGGACTCTGAATCACAAATTACCTCCCAGGCTGCTTTTGAGACATTTCCCTTTTTATGATCTGAAGGAAAGCCATGGCTGACCCTCTCACTTAGTGCAAGAATCTTTTTTTAGCAATATTAAAATCAACTGACTTGATTGTTCATTGTTACTGGTATTAAACCACACAGTGGAAATTATCACACCCTAATAAAATTAATGTTTGTCCTTAACATAACATCAGATCAAAGAAGTCAGCAATGATTTTAAAGGTCACAGCCAGATGCAGAGATTTCAAAATCAGGAGACTCTAAAAGACATATTTGATTGTGATAATAAATTAAATCCATGAAAGCTATGAATTTACTAAAATCACATCTTATTCCTATCCAAATCCAGTATTTTAAAAATAAATTAACAGGTGGACCAATATGTGTTCACTGAAAATTAGATTTCTGGATGGGATGTATGAATCTAGACTACCTCTTTAAATAATGTGTGTGTTTGCATGTATAAGTCATGATGTAACCTCTCTAAGACAGCTGAGGACATAGCCAGCTCTGTTAATTGTTTATTTTCCTCTGCAGAGGGCCTGTCTACTTTATTAGGCTGCAGAGTTTTGAAAGCTAGTGAACTAGTCCTCCCAATCTTACAAGAGATCATTTGCCTTTCAAGTAGTGCCAAGGTCAGGCTGCCATTGCTACAGACTGGGGTGACCTATGGAAATCCCAACGTTCTTCTCAGGATTTGAAGCAGATTGTTCCAAAGTCCAGTGACCAAAGGAACTCATGAAACCATAATATACACAATGTCAGAACTAACAGCTTTTTGTGTGCAGCATTTTTTACATGTGTTGAGGTTTGATCATGTAAGGGATTTTTAAAAATGTGACATGGGTGACATGAAAAATTTTCTTTCTTATATGTTCATGAAGAGGAATATGGTTTAAGGGCCTTTAACTGCTCTTTTTTCTGTTGAGTGTCAAATTAGGGGTTGTCTGGCTTCTGATAAACTTCCCTTTAGAAAGTAAGTTTGATTAGTTTCCAAGGGTGTATGTGTGTGAGAGAGGAAGCTTACCTACCAGTCCTTGGTAATAGTTATTTATATTCACTTGAATGTGGAGGGAGGTTAGTTAGAGACCTAAAAGGAAGTAATCTTCTGCTGATACTCTCTATAAAGTGGTAGTCTGCTGACATTATAACAGTGAGGACAGCAAAAGCAACATGCTTGATATGAAAATCAAGGAAGCAGAGCCATAATTCATCCCTCTCCAGTCCCACCGCCATGATTAACCAGGGAATGTGAATGGCAATGTATCCTAAGCTTTATGAAGAAACATGATTTTGTGACCAGCGTGTTAGCATGAGCGTTTCAGTGCTGAACTGGTCATGGAATACTATCTGTTGTGCTCTGTACTTTTGCTGAGCTGAAGGAGATGTGTTAGATGAAAAATGTTGCTGAAGTTGTGTGTTAAAAATTATACGCACGACTGAGTCCTTACTCTGCCTGACATGCAAGTATTCATCTTCACTCCTTACTGAGGCAGGCAGCACCCTTTTCCTCCACGGGAGTGCTCATACATATACAGGCTATTCTTCTAACTAATGAGTCCAAGGTAAATTATAATAGTGTTTTCAAAAGCCATGTCCTGCCAGAAGGTTCCCTGAAGGAAATATTCATGCCCGTAGCTATTTCTTTCTATATTAAAATAATTTCCTTTATGTATAGAATTTTGAGGAATGTTGATATGGGGCAATACTTGAGAACTGCCGATGGGCCTGGATGCAGAATGAACACGCACATACGTGTGCTGGCTGTACTGTGTCTAGGCTCTAGGATGTCTACTGGGCTTATATATCAATTGACTTTGAAATTTGTGAAAGCAGGCAGATTTTTGCAGCCCTTAATGTGATATAATGGCATGGATTTTAAGGCTGTCAGCCCTTTTGGTGCAATTTAATACAGGCTGGTTAAAAGGAGCAATAGGAAATCTATGTGAGCAGTTTCTAGCTGTCAGCTCCAATTTGCCATGACAGCCCATGATACAGACAGCCTGCACTGCTATTGAGCAGTTTTGACCGTCTACAAAAAGGGTTGATTTGAATGTGCATGCTCTCTGGTCTCTCCCCTAGAAAGCTGCTGGTAAAGCTATCCAGTTCTCCGGCAAAAGAGGAGAGCAAAAAACCTGCAGCCCTTGGGAGGATGCAAGAGGGCAGAGCTGGGCTGCAGCCAGCAAACTCCCACCTGGCGGTGTAAATGGTTTCATGGGGATCAGTGCTTGCAGCTCCATGCCTTACCTATGCACAGGGGTGTTAAGGGACAGAAAGGCCTCTGTAAACCCCCTTTATCCTTTGCACAGTGTTGTACTCGTCTTGTCTTTATAACACTCTTTTCTATTGTGCCCGTTTTCACCCTGTTTCATCTCTTTTCCTTTACATCTAACAGATTTTTAAAAATTTGTGGATCCACTCTATAGACAGGTCCCTAACAATAATGGAAATTGCTCAGGTCCTACACTCTGGTATAGGGGCCAGGGACTATTTCTGACTAACAACCTCGAGTTCTCCTTCCTTTCATGAATATGAAGGAATTAATTCCCTACAGTACTACAATACTTATTTTTACATAAGCACAGAACACAGTGCACATCATTCATTTTCCTTGCTTAAGGGGCACTGTAATGCCATACTGCTCTTTCTCCATTAGTTACAGCCTGCCACAGCTAACTCTAAAATCAGGCTTTGGCACACCATATAAATAACAATACATTTATGCAATTGAATGCCTATGCAGTAATTCAATCAAGGGAGTTCTACTGCCGGTCATAAACTACTTAAGCTGTTTGACTCTCAGCTTAAGATATCAACAAAGGTCCTTGACTGAATTACAGCCTTAGATTTACCTGCACATCTTCTATTATTCAATGCTACCTATACATGTAGTGAAACGTCTGATATGATGAGTAAATCTTGAACTGCTACCAAAACTAAACTCTGTGTGAAATCTTATGATGCTTATGTCAAAGGAAGTTTTACCTCAGACCTTGATGAGACCAAGCCTACTGTCTTTTTACCTTTAATAGCAGTGTTGTAGTTGCAGCTGTCTTGTGATACTCACGACATTCGTAAGGCCAGGTAATAGCTTCCATTAGGCAAACAATTTTGAAGAAAAAAAAGAAGAAAAATGATAAATTTGTGGATGTACAAGATCTCCTTTAACTCTGACAAAGACTCAGAGAGCAATGTAGTGAGTTCAAGCAGGGAACAACAGCTCTGAGTATAACCTAAGTGCTGCAGCTTAGGAGGAAAGCTCCTGACCGCACATCAGCAAAGGATGGGGTGACATGTCAGGGGGACTGCACCAACAACTGTACTGAACCCACAAGATGTAACATCTTAGACTATTAGTTTTAGTTTCCAAGTTTCTGTCTTTTGAAGGTATTGTCTAGGTCTTCTCTGAGGACCAAGACTGAAGCAACTGTATACAGAAAATGTTTTCTTGGAAGGTGTTTCTGTCCTTTATCACCTGTCTGTGCAAGTTCTGTAATGGAGTGGCCGTTTGGTTTCAGTCATGTCTTCTCCATGGGAATAATTGCTGTATGTGGCAAAATACACCACACTCAGGTACTTGAATAAGAACCAGCAACTTAGGCATGTCTTCTGTGTGGAGAAATTTATCTTAATTTTTTTTTTTCTGAACAAAGGCAGTGACAAGCTTTGATGACCTGTGTGAATTTAATGCATCATTCACTCGTGAAGCACTGCCATTTCAGAGGAGCACTGTTGTCCCAAGGCCTCTTCACCAACACAGAGGGTGGAAATGGCCCTGACAAGTATCCAGAGATCAAACGGCCTCCTTGGTATAGATTTCCGTTAGCAGTCCCATACACATCCCACTCCCAATTCCCAGAGCAGGAGCATGTCAGGACAAGCTGTCGTCTGGCCAGGAAAAAAAGGAAAGAACCATTTTTTCCCTCCCAAAAGAGCAGTGCTCACACAGAGAGCTCCCGAGCCTGAGAGAAATAATACAGACATCTCAAAATGTAGATTTGGACAGAAAACTTATATGGCCCCTAGGAGTTTAGCTTCCGATCCCTCAGACAGATCTGGTACTCATATCAATGTTTATTGCCAAATATAGATTAACAGAACCAGCTGCTCCTATTACACGTGTGAAACAAGCTGTCGCTCAAGGCAGGCGAACACTTCGTGGTTGTTGCTAGTGTAAGCAGCTCTGGGCTTTGAGCAGATATTTTCCATTTTGCCATTGGAAAGCATCATACCCTTCCAGTTCTCCCTGCAGAGCAGAAAGGGGTGTTGCAGAAGAGTGTCTGCAGTTTTAAGGGAGTTCACCGTGCAGACGGCACAACCGGGCAACTGCAGTGGCCTCAGTGGCATTGCAGTGGGATCCCTCCCCAGTGGCAGGGATGCATAACCATCAGGTGCTGCTGTCTACTCTTTTATGAGCTTAAAAAGAAAGTCTGTTTGATGGAAAGGATGGAAAAGTTGGGGTAGACCTAGGTTTTCATTAGCCATTGGAGATGACAGTGAAAGCCTCTCCCAGTGCTGATGTGCACCACCAACGGCACCAGTGTCAGCAGAGAAATTTTGTCCCCAACATCTGAACCCTGCACAAAAACACCGGCAACATATCCCCATGAATGTGAAGAACTCTGCTCAGACCTTTTTCTAGATGTACAGTGCATAAATCACAGCAGCTTACACTGTTTCTCACACTAGTATCAGTAGATCTAAAGACAGAGCAAAGAACTTCTTGGGGTCTGACACACAGTATCTTCAAGTACACCTCAATATTTCTTTTTTAGAGGAAGTTCAGCAGAAAAGTAGTAGCACTGTGGTATTTTTTTAAGTCCACGATCTTCAGAAAAACCACATAACAGAAAATGGAATATTGTGAGCAGCCCACATAATTACTCATGATAGATAACTGTATTAAAAATTAAACATAAATTATTGGAGGCATTACAGTGTTGGCACAAGATGAAAAAGGTGCTTCATATTACTGAAAGGTTTAGCTAACTGCCTGAAAGTTTGGCTCAATAGAAAAGAGACTAGCCTGGATAAATGGAAAGCATTTATTGTTTGAAATATGGATTTTAATATAGCACAGCACAACCCCAAAACATCAGTCCTTTTCAATACGGTTAAAGTAAGATGAATCTTGTAGATTAAAGTAGCCGGCAAGATGCTCTTTGGCAGTGAGAAGCAGAAGAATTAGAAAAGGAGTCTCCTTGGAGCCACTCCATGTCTTTGGAGGAAGATTCTTCACCTCTTTTATAAGGCTCCCCAGAGTCCTGCCCAGCTGTTTTATATTTGAGCACTGGGGCACGCTGATGGCCTTGGCATGCGGATGACCATTCTGCTCCTGAGGACACCCAAGTGTCAGACAAAGGGTGAAAAATCCTATGTTGGGAGTAAAACAAAGCTCACTTCAACTGGCCAAGCAGATCTATAGCTTCCCCAGACTGGATGAGGATGCTGGCAGGAGTACACATTTTTCCATGGTTTTATACAGCTCTGTCACTAATCTAGAAAATCTTGGAGCCTCACAACAGATCTTTAAGGTCAACAGTATTTTATGAGGGACTGATTCCTTTCCTGTATTTGGCATTGCAGCTTTTAGCAGTGCAGACATCTGCATGTTCCATTTTAGTAAATATTTGATTTTTCCATAATGTTTCATAGGTTTTAAATATTCATAAGGGTTTGATTTCCTAGAATTTCACTCCAGCTCTGACATCAGTGACCAACTTAGAAATTTTAAAAGTAGTTGAAAGCTGCAAATTCCTGGACAATCCTCAGACTGAACCTGGCCTCTGACAACAATGCGACTCTAAGAATATTGCTGGTCAGCTTTGAAACATTACTGCTAAATTGTACATTGAAACTGGTAAAGGTGAGCAGATTAACTTCTGTACTAAAATCTCTGCTCAACAGGGATTACCAAGGAGGATTTAGCTGAAGCTGCTGACTAGTAAAAGAGTGGGGAGAAAGAGGGAAAGGTGTCATGTTACTTTCACAAAAAATTAATTTAAGTATTCAAGAGGTCCCATGGTTTCCAAGTCCTCCAATGCTCAGAGAATTTAAAAAGTTTGTAAATATGAAAATGTCCTGGTGATTTTTAATACAACCAAAAAAAAAAAATTAGGAAAAGTGATACTTAATATTTAATCTTTGATATTCTTCTGGTATAAAAATTTATCATGCAAAATGGAGGGGGGAGAATGCAAGAACACAGTTATTCCAAAAATCTATCATAGTTTTGTTAGCTGTCTCAGGCAAAAGCTATCTTTTTGCTCTGGGTTTGCATAGATCGTTGCCCTATTTTCTAGAACAAAGGTAGGTAGAGACTATGATGTTGATAACTATTCCAAAGTGGAAAACTAAATAATTTTATACTTGTCTTCAGGACAAAAACAGGAGTTTTTGTCTCCAAACTATTAGTTGATTTTTTTTATTATTATTATTAGAAAGGTTTTACAGAGAAGAGAGATGCTGTGAACAAAAGGCTTATGATCACAGACTGTTCAAATACAGAGACTGGGGCTCTGGAGATAAATTTAACTCCATGAATATCCTTTTTTTATCTCTCCTGCTCCTGCCAGTCAGATTCCTTGAGTGCATGGGTACCTTGCCACAGACCGTGGACTCTCCTGCCTGGGTTTGCTCTACAGCTTTGCTCTCTCCATGTCATCATCAGCACCACTGTGATGTAATCAAACAGCACATCAGGTGTCATTTGTGGATCAGCAGAGAAGCTGAATGTGCTGTTTATCTGAATGTATAAACATTTGACTAGCAAGCTGGGACAGTGAGCTCACTTGTACCAGACATGTCATTTGTTCCTTGTCGTTTGTCCTGTTAGTCATGCAAGTGTGAATCAGATGTTTTCAGAGAAAAAAATTAAGATGTGAGACCGTATGTCTCAACTTTCAGAAAAGACCCTTTCAAAGAGGAAAGCCCAGGTAGCAGCCCCAAGGAACTTTATTGAGGCATGCATTATCTATAGAGGAACCAGCGGTGCTGATGATCGATCCGTGGAAAATTTGTTATGATAATACCACAAGAAAAACTCCTTCCTTGGCAGACATTGCAAGCCTGAGATAGCAGAAACTCCTTCAGAAATTCCAGACGGGTCTTACTCAGCTAGGGACAAGCCAGTCTGCACCCAGCTGTGGGTTTCATGACTCGAGGCTGCATTTGCCAGCAAATGTTGAGCCCGACCCTTGGGCTGACATCCATGTGGTGGGGCAGGAACACAGCCAAAACCAGCTGAAAGCCAAAGGGTTTTCCTCCAGCTGGTGTCAGATCAAGGGTCCAAAGGAGGCTCTCTCCAAGCTCTCCTAGTTTATAAACAAAACTGAAAGCACAACACATCATCTAGAAGACTTGAGGTACTTTTCCAGCTACTCCATCCTTCTTCCTATGACTATGATCTACGTACTCATCTATTGTGTCACTGGAGATAAATGAGGCCATACAGTTTACCCATTTCCAATGTACTTCAACCAAGAGAGTTTACTAACCCTTACTACTTGGCACTGATTGCAGTTCCTCTAATTAGCACACATTTGTCTAACCACCATCCTCTGAAAAGATATAAAAAATATTTTTACATCTCTCTTTTTAGGACATGCTAACTGTGGGTCATCCAAGTAAGGAATTTTGCCTCTTCCACCAGAGCTGGTGCTGGCGTGGGGCAATGAGGAAATGGTGCAAACTCCCCCTGACCTCTCTGAGCCTTGCCACCATGGCCAGAAGAAAGAGACTGGCCTGTCTGTGCCTGTCCCCCCTTTACCTGCTTGCTGACTTCCTCCTGCAAGCCACCCTCAAGTTACACTCTGCTCCCTACAAAGCACCCCCAGCACCAGCGGGAGCACGGAAGAGTGAGAACATGCCTCACATCTTCCATCTCAGTGAAAAAGATGTTGGGGGCCCCTTTGCAACTGGGTTACCTCATAATTGTGCTGTATCTATCCCATAGCTTTAGGAAGAAATTGTTAGCCACCTTGGAACAAACTTAATAAAACTCCTTTACCGTCAGTGTAATACAATGAACATTTGAAGCTGAGATTTGGATATTTTTTCTCTTTCTCTTCTTCTCAAGAGGGCTGTGTGCTGCAAGACGATAAGCTGGTGTCTCTATACCTACTCAAACTATATGTTTCCATTTCAGCTTGGGACCTGGACAGGACAAAAAGGAGAGCAAAGCAAGGAGTGAGAGTTACATGAAAAATAGTGAGGTCATTAAAATTTTATAGAGGAGGGGATCCAAGTGCAGTAATGAGGCATCACACAAAAGCAATGGAGTACTTAGCACTAAAACCCTTTCTACATGCTATCTGGTTACCATCTTATCAACACGACACCCATTAGTGTCTGATAATAGTAACTAATCAGCTGTTCTGCCTTCCTTCATTTTCCTTCACAAAATATCTTCCTCAGCGTGTAGTCCCTCCACACAACAGTATCACTCACTAAATAATGCATAGCATTGCAGCGCTGTCATTCAGCCCTGATGTCACTTCCTGACAAGGTGATGTTATGTGCTTTGAACACTTGGAGCCTGCATGGGTGCTGCTCCCATCACAGACTTCAAAAGAAGACCCTGGTCATCAAAGGTGACTGCCACCTCCTGTTACCATGGTTCAGCTGGAATTTTAGGCAGCACCCAGGTTAGCGCTGGGATGTGCTTCTTGCTGAAGTAATGAGCCTGCATGAGAAAGAGCACCACCCCTGTGTTCAGCCCAGCAGCCAGAGGAATCCTTAGGTTCAAGTGATCCAAGGTCCTGATCATGAATAAACTACATAAAAAACACATTTTGCATTAAAAATGGTATTTCTAACCCAGGGCAAGAGATTGCCATCTGGCTGAGAAGCAGTGTCACTTTTATACACTCAAAGTGTGAGACTTTATGCGGGTCTTTTGACATGTCAGCAATGGTTTCCAGCTATAAAAAGAACTTGACTATTTTGTTTATTCTGTGGTTGAAGCTTTGAACTGCTACACTGGGATGTGGGATTCGAGCCTCCCTACCCAGAACGGCCGCAGACTTCCCATGTGATTAAGACAAGTCATTTCTTCTCTCTTTCATTTCCCCATCCCTAAAATGGTAGTGATAAGAGCTGTATAAATAACTGACTTTTAACTCAGAAGCAACCTGTAAAGCCAAGAAAGAATCAAGACCCTCATGCTTAAGTTTTCCCTGAAATTTTTAAAACATCACTTTCTTGCTGAAAAAGAAAATCAGAAAAATCAATTGCAATTTGTTTTAGGAGGTTTTAGTTGCATTTGGTATTTTGCCTCTTTTAAATCAACTCTCCCAGACAAGCTTTGAAGTGAAAAATTATTTCAGAATGAAAGTCACAAGCAGTTTCACCATTAAAAAAGGAATTAAGGACTTCTTGTCTGAAACCCTTGTAATCATCTGACGTGGATGTACACAGTTTTAGTGGATTTAATTCAGCATTTTTTTTGCAGATATGATTTTGACCAAAAAAACCCATGCAACTCAATGTTCCCTTTCTATTGCTTGTCTACTTAGATTGTGCATTCTTCAGGGAAAAAAATCTAACCCCAATCTATAATTGATATTAAGTCTATCTAGTTACATAGATATAAAATGGACTTCTCAGCACTGTTTTACTATCAAACAATGTATAAATTGAGACTGTTCAAGGTTTCATACCCATACTCAGGATCCTTGTTGGCAGTGATACTTTCCCTTATGAAGAATTTCAATACAGCCAAACACAGCTTATCAATTTTCAGCAAAGTCCTGACACATGAAGACAGTCTTCAAAAAAGCTAGTTACCGTTGAAAATGTTCTTCAGACATTTGCTCCTGCAAGGTGCTGGTTATTCCCAGGAGACTGGAGTAGAGGGTCGTAGGAATTTATGGTCTCTCTGAGGATGAACAAATTCAGGAACAGCAGTGCCTTCAAGGGTGAAACTAGTACGTGCTGACTAGGCAATGACTCCATGCATAGCCTCAAAAATTGCACAGGGGAAATGAGATAATATGCACAAATATATGTGCTTCTAGTTCAAGCCTGAGGATGTGGTTTCATCACCTTCTTCTCTTCCAAATGGAGAAGGGTGCATTTTGTATCATCCCAAGTATTACCACAGAGAGATTGCCAGAAATTATGCTGGAGCATTCAAAACACTGATTGAGTCACTCTGGGCCATCCTTTTCCTTGAAATCTGAGGAAGCTCAGCATCTCTGGTTTCTGATGTTCCTCTGCTCCGGTTTCACCACCTCTAAAGGGGAGGTAAAAGCAGGAGGCTGTGAGGATTAATTAATTTATATGGTAAAAATAGGGCACAAAAATTAAGCAGTACCAAAGTGCAAGTGTGATGGTATAATTATTTCCTAGACTGTATTTCCAGAAATAATGCCACGTAGAGAGGCTATTAGGCACATTCCTTTGCTACTACAGTGTAGCAGGCATTTTGACAATGATGCAAATGCTCCCCACTAATGACTTTGGCTTGCACAGTAACAGACCGCAGGGGTGGGATTCACTGAAGCTTATGTCCAGACTCCCTTTATACTCAATGAAACTCTGTGTTTTTAAGGCACAGTTCAGCTTACCTTACAATTCATCTATTTTAGGCATCACTGTTAGAGCGAGAGGAATAGCACCCTGACAGGGCTCCTTTCTCCTCATTGACTACAAAGGGACCCTTATGGCAGTTACTAATGTATGCATATCTACATTTTAGACCCCTGCAAGAGGTTTAAATAACCTACCCTACCCAAATCCTACCCACTCACTACAATGAGTTCCTACTAATAAGCCTATTTCCTAACCCACAAGCACAATGATTATATCAAAGCGGGGAAAAAAACACTTTGCAAATAAAATTGAGGCTTATATTTTGAGAATCAACCCTTCCAGTTTCATAGCTCAGTCATCTGGATAATATGTGAAGCCATGAACAAAACCTGTTATCTAAATCATAATAGAGATCAAAAGGCCACTATGTCACCTCCATCACACCATCTCATCTTTTACACTAAAGAACTGCATGGTTTCAGAGGAAGAAAGCAATGCATGTGAATTGATTACAATAATCAGTGTGGCAATTTAAATTGTGATGGAGGCTGAAAGGGGAAGATTAATTTAAAATCATTCCTCCAGTGAGGTTTTTAGTCAGACATAATTTCAAACTTTTAACATTAGCTGTATGAATTAACTTCTAGTAGAATTACTGTTTATCCTCTAAAATATGTTCTATATTACTTCTATAACTGGTATTTGTCTATAAATATACATCTGATAACAAGAAAACACAACAAAAACCATCAGCTGGTTCTCTCCAAACACCACTTGAATTCAGCAATAGACATTAAGGCACTGAGGGCTTTTGCTTCATTCAGCTCACCCAGATGAATATTTCCTGGCCAAATCCAATAAACAGCCTGTGAATAGGGCTAGGCAGTGGTACACCTTTCACCCTCCCAGCCGGGACCTCACAAAACTGGCAGTTTGCCACATATGTGCTGTGGAGCCAAACCTAACACCTCCGGCCTGAGAACAGCCTCTTGCCATATGAGTTCTGCATGCACCTTGAAGACAAGCAATACAAATTCACCTATTGTACTGACATTCCCATAACAGTTGTAACACAGGCTGAATCCACAGGTAGCCAAGATTATTTTCACAAAGCTAATCCTCACGAGTGCAGGAGGAACTTGCTTTCAAACTCGTGACTCATCACGCACACCTGGAAAGTTTGTAGTTCTGCAGATGTAAAGACTCTTCAGTCCATTTGTAAAACATTCATTTGCAGAAAAAATGAAAATCTTTCCTGTTTCTGGTCAGGATTAGCAAAATGCACTTGGAAATGTTTACATCTGATGGTCACTACTTTAGCACACTGTATATCAGTGGCAATCTTTTCTCAGCTCAAATGCCTCACCAAATAAAAGGAAAACAACTTTGCGGACATACAGGCTGTTCATAGCACCAAGGATTAGCTGATAATTATTGAACATGCTACACAG
The DNA here is from genome assembly GCA_013400535.1 of Scopus umbretta. Classification (NCBI taxonomy): domain Eukaryota; kingdom Metazoa; phylum Chordata; class Aves; order Pelecaniformes; family Scopidae; genus Scopus; species Scopus umbretta. The sequence goes on from VZTL01053767.1 coordinate 39,080, forward strand.
CTATTCATGCAATGCATATTGCTGTCACTCCCTCATCTTCATCGCAGGAGTGCTGTTTTAAACAAAGCTGGAGCCTTAATTCTAAGCATACGACATTGTCCAGAGGCTCTCCTTAGCAAGGGGGTCTCATGTGTCTACACCACAGCGTAAGACAGTGCCCCGGAGGGAGCTGGAGTGCCACGGCTACGCTAGCCCACACTACTTAAATATTACCTCACTCTCTGGCTCTCCTTTGAACAACCCTAGCAAGCTCTCTCCAAGCCAAAGCTGCTGTCAAAAGATGTTCAGACCTCAGCAGCATGAACACAGCCAATCCACTTGACTTGGCCTCAGCACCAAGGACCTGTCTGTCCCTAGCATACCAATGAGGACATGGAAAAGACAGTGGCTGATGAGCTGAATTATTTCTCCTTAGCAAACCTGAGTGGCAGCAAAGCAGAGAGCAAAGGATTATGTAACAAAAATCACATTGATCCTTTCCCATCCTTTCTTCCCCATCCAAATATCAGAATCTAAGTTTAATTTAGACATATGAGCAACTGCAGAGGATGGAAGAAGTGCTTCCTCTTTTGTAGGCTATGGGGAGATCTGTGAGCAGCTCCATCATTCCCTATGTCCCACTCAGGAAATTGGTCTTATTTTGCAACAGGGACAGAGAAAACCACATGCTTTAAGAGCTTTCCTAAACTGCAGTCCCTGTGCCTCCATCTGCCTGAGGGTAAATAAATCAGGATTAGCAATCATGACTGGGCAGTCACTTGATTACCCAGACATGTGACAAGACAAAAGTAGAACAGGACAAATGCTGGCAAAAGAAACCTTCATGAATATGAAGTCCATACTCCAGTTCTGCTCACTCAAGTTTTGGATTCAATGCTGATAAATATTCTAGCAGGGTTCTTCATAGGCAGGCAAATATTTCCCAAACACAACAGTTCAGAAAGAATAGCACAGAACTTTTTTTAGAGCAAATTTCAAATCCCTGTGTGAGATGAAGATGATTCTAGTCTTGCATGGTCAATGAACAGCAAGATACCAATAGGCTGTAACATGAAAAGAAAGCATGTAAGACTCTAGGGTAGATGTCCAATAGGATCATAGAATCATAAAATATCTCGAGTTGGAAAGGACCCATAAGGATCATGGAGTCCAACTCCTATTTTCATGACATTGCTTTTGAGCAACCCACAAGTTAAGAAGAAATTATTGGACAAAAAAATCTGCAAGTAATGGATGGGTTTAAGAAAAATCTTGATCAGTTTGCAGGTATTTCATAAACCAAAGCAACACTTTTGGACAGGTGATAAAGCCTGGTATCTGGAACGTGCAGGGGAAAAGCTAGAGAAGAAGTAGTGCTGAAACTCAACATGAGAGCTGGATAGAAAATAGAAAGTGATGGTCTGCTTCTTGGTCCTGCTGAGAAGTGATGCTAGGATCCATGGAGAAGGAATGTCTGTGCGAGTGGCAGTAACTCCCTCATCACTTTTTTTCCTCTGTCTGAAGTACCCTGGCAAGGGCATCCTGAGGACAGACTCCAGGTCAGGCTCCAGACAAGGCCACATCAACACCCCATTGCCAACGTCTCAGATCCAGCTGGCGGATAGCCCAAGAGCCATCCACAGGGCCCAAAGCTGATATGAGAGTGAGGGAAAGTGCAGAGCACCCCAGATATGGCCACTCCACAGCCTTCTCCACCCAAACCACCAAGGGAGAGGTATACACGCCAGCTGAGGGACTTAACCTTTTGACAGGGAAAGAAAGCATTGACAGAAGCCCAGAAGGGGCTTAGCCTTATAAAGTAGAGCAAAGAGCGAGAGGAAGTAGAACTGAGACTCTGGAGACCTGAAAAAAAGAGAGGAGTACATCCAACCCTGGATACAGGAGGAGTCTTGGAGAAGGAAAACTTGGGGCCTAAAGATCCCTGCTGAAGGACCCATCCATCACAAAATGGACTGTCCAGCCAAGTAGGTATTAAGTCTGAGACTTTTCTTGTGTCTTTATCTTTTTATGCCAAAAATCTCAGCTATTTAGAAAAACATGTTTTTGTAGAATTTTCAGACATTTCCTTTGAAAAACAGTTGCTGTTTTTTAAAGTTCAAACAATATAAAATATTTCCCCCAAAAGCTTTGTTTTTGCAGTTCATAGACTCCCTTCTCACAGATCCATTTGTGGACATACTTTGTAAATTAATATATTTAGCAGGGTGTAGCTGACAAATGTTACACATTTCAATCCCTCTAAAGTGACTTTGCACTCATGATTTTAATTAGAAGCCATGCCAGGTTCAGGTGGAAAGCAATCCTTTTTTGCCATGCTTGATTAATTACGTAGTATGTAGCACTTCTCTGTGAGTCCATAAGAAATTCCAGGTTGGGGGGTTAATCCATTCTCTTCAAGAAATCATACCGAGGGTTAAGGCTGCTGAAACACATGGCCTCTCTCACAAATGCAGACTAGAGAGATGAAGGCCACAAGAAGGTAAGATGCTCACATCTACAATTTCACACACTTCATGTTTCCTCCTTTGTGACTTGATCCGCGCCAGATCATATCCCACGTATTCTTTAGCCAGAGTGCAGAGACCCCGTGGGCCACCTCATCGTATTTACTTGTTCATGTTTGGCACAGCCTGCTGATTTAACAGGGAACCAGAGAGAACCCCCTCCATAGCACTACGCACAAATGCTTTTCTAAATCATCTTATCACCAGTAGAGCACCAGATTGCAAAATCAGGACCGCAGGAGACATTTTTCTGTGAAGCTCAATAAAACGTCTTTTATTTTCTGAATCGTCCCTCCTTGCCTTCATTTCCTGCCTCAGTCAGAATACAGCCTGGCTTGTTTGCTTTTCAGGGAACAGGGGAAGGGAGTGGGAATGGGAGAAGGGAATTCACTTCTATTTACTTGGTTTGATTTGAGGGTATTTCCACAATTAATGTCCTTAAGAAATTTCTTCTTTCCTGAGGCAGAGGCAGCACGGAAAACTGTTTTATTCAGGGAAATGCAGGGCAAGAAAATTCAGAAAAGTGCTTTCCCTGGCCAGCCATTATAGGAAAAAAAATAGGTAATGAAACACCAAATTACGGAAAAAATGAAGTTCCCTTTGTTTACATATAGAAGCACAAAAATAAATATGCAAATGGGGAACATTTTCTACAACGTACAGGAGGAGAAATTGCTTGAGAAATGGCTGGTGCCAAGCAGTTCTCTATGCTTAATGAGTCAGCAGGGTCCTGGCAGCAGCCCTTAAAAAATACAGCGTATGTTTGTGTGCATTCAACACCCCCTTTGGGAGACCCTCTTTCTTCAGACTGCTCTGTGGGCTGTGTTCAGCACCCAACACATACCACAAATGCCATATCTGCTTCTTATCTACTCTAGAGAGGTTACTCATGTCTGCATAGGTAACTCTTTCCTATGGAAAATTAGCAGAGAGCACAATTAGAAACCCTGAGCACCTTTGGAATGAACCAGGACTGTGGGGATGAAGCTGACCACATAAAAATGTGAATCCTCTGTGACAGAAATAGCATAACTCAAGGAAAAATACAGTGTAGCAAAGTGTACAGACAGATTAAAGTCAAGACCGACACCAATATGCAACAAACGCAAAGCTAAGAGATCCATAGACATCTTCCAGGAGGGTATCTGCAAAGTCAAGACACAGGAATATAGCTGAAATTGGACCATTTCATAGGCAGTGTGGGTGCTAACAAAACCTCAATGGTGGAGTGGTTGGAGAAGGTAGTTTTGATGGGTATGTTTTAAAAAAAGTTGTTTCTTTAGTCCTGTGAAACCAGTGTTAGCTAGTGCTGTTGACCACAAGCTACCTACTCCTGCTGCTTAAAGGGACCCCTTCCCAAGAAGAGAGCTTTTTTTTTTAGTTCCATGTATGGTTTGTATTTTGTCACATTGAGAAATGGAAACATAAGTACTCTTCCTATCCTGCCCAGACTCACTTCTGATGCTCTAACTGAGGAATAGTCCAGGCTGGTCCCAGATGTCAGAAGTAATGCTTGTACATCATTTTATACACTGAAATGAACACACTTCTCAGCTGCCACAAAGACTGCAGGTGAGCTAAACCGACAGAATTGTTCCCAGTGCATTGTAGACACCACTTTGGGAATGCCCTCTAGGCTTGTATGAAATGGGAGGGTGGAGGATATTGTCTTAAACTGACCACTTTTTGACAAGCTGATCCTATACTTAACAGAAGCTTGGTAAGTGAAAGCGCCATTACCTCAAGTGGTAATGGCAACTGAAATTGATCTATTATGAATCCTACAAATTTGAACGGTTACACTAAATGCTATTAAAATGTATGGAACCTCTTTGTCTTCAATTATTAAATGGAGTAATTTATGAAACCTAATCTCAATAACCTCACTGTCCTACTGGCCATCCCCGATGAAAGGAAGAGTAAATGTAGAGAACAGTGGTATTGATCTTTTCTTAACAGGGGAAAGAAGAGGATCAGGCCTGTTAACCCTTCGCTGCAGGAGAAAGTGGTTCATTCGTGGTTTCTTTTCCCCCCAGAGGTCATGTCCTTCTTTCATTTCTGGGGTCAGGTTTCAGTCTGACAAGTGGTAATTGATTCCGCTGCTGGTTAGACTGGGGATAAGTGGGAGATGAAGTTTCAGTGAAAACAAATAGCACTTCACAGGTCTGACCTTTCCTCTTTAAGCTTTTGTTGTGGTTTACTTGGGATGTGCAGCTTAAAGACGCTAAACCAGTGGTGTCTATCTCACAAAGTTTCAGATAGAAGCTTTTGGCCTGGAGTTAAAGCTGGCTTCTGTCTTTGGGTCTGCTGGCAGCCTAGCCTAGGGTTTTTTCATCTTCTTTCCCATGACTTTGCGTAAGACATGAGAACATGGTCCAGCACTAGCCATGACATTTTGCCAATAGGCTGAGGTTCACAGCTTAGGGTTTTAGTGTTCAGCAATGCTGTTATGAGACAAAACATGTATTAAAATATAAAGGCAGCCACTGCTTCTCAAATCAAGCCATCCAAGGAGGTGGCAAATCTCTACCACCTCTTTTCTTGCTACAGCCCTCTCCTACCAACACGACAGACAAATTGCATCTTGCACACATACCTGCTTACGCTGTCTTGTGTACCTAATTGACTCTGTCACTTAAGACAGCTCTGAAACAGGTCCCTGTTATTCAGTGTGCACTTTTGCAATATATACACATCTTGTCAAAGATCCCTGCTGGAAAGTGGCACTGAATTGCAGGACAGTGATTTCAGCTACACCCAGTTAATGAGAAACACTCTAATTCAAAAAGCAAAAAGCATCTTGACCTGCTTGTGAATCTTTTTTCTCTATATAGCGGAAAGGAAAATAGCCTTGGGGGCTCTGTTCAAATGCTTCCAGTTAGGGATAACATTTCTGAAAAGTAAACCTCTTTATTTACAAGCATGTTGTTATTGCCAAAGTCAGCCTTTATTTTAAGGTGTTCTCAGAAGAGTGCACACAGCTCATGTCTTAGCAGAAGCAACCAAAGTGTTGCAACCCATATGTTTTGCCAACAGTAACAACACATTTGCAAGGGGAAAGGTTTACTGATTCTTTTTTATTTTCTTCCCTCAAGTATCCTGAATTTCTGAGAGCCCTGACAGTCCTCCTCTGCTGCCTACAATTTTCTCTTCTGTCCCAGAGCAGCTGCCTTTCCCAGTAGCACCAGCTCCTCCTTTGGCAGGACTGCAACCCGCTCAGCACTCCTTGGCTGCTGCCAGCCCTCAGCGGTCTTGCCCAGTGACACAAGGAGCTAGAGCCAGTTCAAATAAATCTGGGACCATCTGCGCGTCAGGCTTCCCAGCCCCTCAGCCAAAGATACGCACTCAGTCCTCCTCAGCAGTCACAGCCCTGCTACGAGCGTGCCTGCTGGGCAGGATCAAAGCCACGTGGGCAGAGGTGATGAGGGACATGCCATGCGAAAGCGTTTTCAGGGAGCCAGCTAGTGGGTGAGCCTTTCCTTTTAAACAGGAATGCAAAATGCCAAAGTCAGCATGCCAATGCCAGGAGAAGCAGGGAGGACGGTGGATGTGCCACAGAGCGGCAGTGCAGCAGGAGCAGCAGGAGCCCAAGGGGTCCATGCAGGCACCCAGGGTCCCCTGTGCTGCTGCCAGCCAGCTGTGGCAGCTGTAGCTCTCTGCGGCTTTGCACCACCAGCCCAACCAGGCTAGGCCTCACCATGCAAGGCTGCACTTCTTTAGCCTCTCCAGTGTCCCCAGAGGTAGATGTCTTTAGAAACTTGATTTCTCTGTGGCAGCTTGCAGTGTGCTGCAAGAGCCCAGTATATGGCCTCTAGCTCTTTTGTTCTGCAAATTAAGAGTTTTTTAAAGGAGCTTCAATATGTTGAATACTTGTTTTGGGGTCCATACTGCCACTTTGCTCCTAGTCAAGGGCAAAAATGTTCACTACTTCTGCTTTCAAGGATTTCTCCTCATTTCCCATTAATATTTTTCATTTACTGTAGGTGATAAGCCACAGACCCATGGTTGCCTGCCCTCTCTTTCATAAGACCAAACTAGGGAAAAAAAGCCACTCTTGTGCCAGTATGTCTTGAAACAAAGGTCAGATACTGCCTGCCTGTGCAATAACCTACCATGAAGCAAGCCCAGACTCATTACATATTGGTATCATTGCTTCATTTGCTATGTGGAAGGACAATATGCCTCAGTCACCAATGCTGTGGATGGTATATCCACCAGCCTCCACCTCCCACCCAAAAAATAACTCCTTAGCACTTGTGCTGTCCTACTGGGAACAAAACTGCACTTTGGGACACGTTCCCATGCGGCCATCCCTGCCCAAATATGGTGGCCTTGAGGGAGGTCAGTGGACAAGTGATGCTAAAAATGAGACTCGCCACAACACTCCCACAGGGCACGTGGAGCAGTGAGGGAGCAGCAGCTGGAGGAAGCTGTGCTGCGGCAAGACAGTCCTACCAGCCACCTGGTGAGAGCAAAGAGCACGGCACATCTGCTGGGGGTGCCAGGCCTTGGTTTGGCACAGAATATTCATATTGCGGTATGATTTGAACTGATTATCAGGAGTGATCGCAAAAAGAAACAGGAAAATGACAAGACTCCTTACATGTTAAAGAGACCATAATCGATCAAAGTAAAAGAAAGTAAATCTCTGTGCTTTAATCCAGATAAAACCACTCCATAAACACTGGAACATTTCTGAATTGTGCGATTGGGGCAATAATTTTTATTTAAAAGGTCTGTATTTAAAATGTATTGGAGAAAGTGTACCAGCACATGCAGATACAGTAAAATGCATAAGATGAGGGAAAATGACGAGGACCTTAAATCACAAGATGATCCAAATTGTGCATCCAGATGTGCTGGGGATATTTTGGGCTAATAAAATCTGTGACACTGTATGTATCATACTAAAGCTTTTATATTCGAAGGAAAGGGAACAAAAGGACATTCTGAAAAGGATAGTCATAATTGCTCAGGTCAAATCCTGATCTATTTTAGCACAGACAGGACTAAATCTAACGCTGGAAATATTTAAATATTTGCTATAGTAGTCTTGTATACCTTGAGAGAGAGAGAGAGAGATACATAGTTAAATGAGCAGCACCAATTTTTCCATCCTGATGAAAGAGGAATTTAACTGGATAGCTAAAAAAAACCCAAACAGATGTAATAGAAAGCATTTCTGAAAAGGAAATTCATGTTACAAAAAACTCTTAACTAATCATAAGTGATGCAGCTCTGAAAGGAAATACTTTGGTTGCATTTTTACTCCTCTGAGAAGTCAGATGTTTGGAAATACCCAGGATTTTTAAAAAATATTTCCTGCTGTGCACATAAAAATAGATTGTAAACTCAGGAACTAGGGCCTAATTCTTTTTTTTTTTTTTTTCACTCAGGTGAACCACCTGTGTTTCACAAGAGTAACTCCACCAACTAAGAAGGAGATATTTCTGATTTTCATAGATGAGAACCCTAGGAGAGAATTCAGTGAATAAGGCTGGTAAGTTGAGTGTGTTGTGGTTTAACCCGGCAGGCAGCTAAACACCACACAGCTGTCCGCTCACTCTCCCCCTCCCTAGTGGGATATGGGAGAGAATTGGAAAAAAAAAAAGTAAAATTCATGGGTTGAGATAAAGGCAGTTTAATAGGACAGAAAAGGAAAGGAAAATAATAACAGTAATAATATATAAAACAAGTGATGCACAATGCAATTGCTCACCACCCGCTGACCGATGCCCAGCCCGTCCCCGAGCAGCGATTGCTGCCCCCCAGCCAGTTTCTATACTGAGCATGACGCCGTATGGTATGGAATAGCCCTGTGGCCAGTTGGGGTCAGCTGCCCTGGCTGTGCCCCCTCCCAGCTCCTTGTGCCCCTGGCAGAGCAGGGGAAGCTGAAAAGTCCTTGACTGGTGTCAGCACTGCTTAGCAACAACTAAAACATCAGTGTGTTACCAATGTTGTTCTCATCCTAAATCCAAAACACAGCACTACGCCAGCTACTAGAAAGAAAATTAATGCTATCCCAGCTGAAACCAGGACAATGTGCTATTTGTCCGCTTCCCTGTTACAACCAGATTTTAAAAAGTGCAACTGTGTCAATGTCTCAGTTCAGCACCACAATGCCAGCTCTTTGTAATAGGCATTCTAAAGTAGGGGGTATATATATATATATTAACAAGCTTTTTATGTATTTATAAACTGGATTTTCTTTCCCCACTTGCCTTAAAAATAAAGGAAAAAATGTATTCCATATCCTCTCACCAACCCAAATAGGAAGCAAAGTGATGCCTGTGGTGGTGTCCTATGAGTTACCTTGGCTTTACATCAGTACCATTGTGAGCAAAATGTATTACTATGAGCAGCAAGGAAGTGCAGACAAGCCGAGAGGAATAAAGGCAGGCATTCATACGTTCTATCTTTTGTATTAATATTTGTCAGGTACTATCCTTCACACTTAAGTAGAAGGAGTAATAGCCATGTTGCATGCAGTATGTTGTGTTGTAGCAGAGGAGCTTCCAGCCAACAGGAACTGTGTCAGGCTGAGGAAACACAGCATTATTGTCTGAGCATGAAATGCTCTATATCATCAAGAAAACTTCAAAAAAGGCTGTCGATACCTTATCCAAACCCACTGGTTGTATACACCATCAAAATTAATTAGCATACCATGCTCCCATTTTTACGTATATCTTATCAATATACGAAGAAATAGAAGCAACAGCATTTGCCAAACAAGCTTGCCTGAGCCACACTCCTGAGGAGAAATGTAAGAAAATAAATTGTCAGGTGATGCCTTGTAGTTGTTGGCACTGATGCACCCAGGGTGGGAATGACTTGGCTGGTGACTCCATGCCCTGGCGTTTTTGACCAAGTTAAACTGTTCACCTGCAGGAATAACATCCCTGAGTCACATCTGACAGCCCCAGGCTCCGCTTGGGTGACACAAAGGGATGATCCATGCCACTAGCTGGCTTGTGGGCGCTTCCACTGCTGCTTCCAGGTCTACTAACTTATCTTCCTCCCTGAGCCACAGGAAACAGAGGAGAGCCACAGTGCGGAGTATTCAGGCAACATTTCTGACACCCACTATATATCTCCTTGCCCTCATGTCTGCCCTGATGGCCAGGAGCAGGCTCTGCCTGAGCTCTGCCTTAGTCAGGGCAAGACAGGAACAAGCAATCTGTCATAGCTGTTCTTACCGATTTTAAGATGCTTTTTCATTGCCAAAGTAAAGAAATTAAAAGCTGTGGCCTGAGAACGACATTGAATGGTTTAGAATGTACCTCCTAGGAGAACAATAATGAATATTCTTAAATTAAAAATGGAAAGGTCATTCACCATCTTCAGAATTCAAGCATGACTTACAGCTGGAGCTTACAGCTTCACACTCACCCCCATATTTTTCCTGTTCACACAAGACCCCTTATTTCAACAGCCTTCCGGTTTTGATGTTGGGCAAAAATCCTGGACTCACTGAAACCAAACGCTCTTCCCATTGTCTTTGGTGAGCCTCTCTTTCCATTTCAAGCCTTAAAAAATTTATTTGAAATCTGGAAGTCCGGAAGAGGGAAGTTAGCAGAAATTACAAGTCTGACAAATGCTTGTCTCAATAAAGGCACCACACGCCACACATTCAGAGCCAAGTGTTACCTGTTTTACCATGCAGGCAAGGTGCATGTGACAAGGGAGCAAGGGAAAAAACAGTTCTGTGGTGGACAGCTAGCAGCAGAATTAAGGTACCCTCATGTACCCTCTTCCAAAGCTGTAAGTGGTTAAATGGAGTATCCCCTGCTTCTGATCCTTTCAGTCCTTCCCGTCAATACACAGGCAGCCCAGAAGTGACATGTACAAATGCTCATGGCAAGTGGCTGGGAAGAAAGCCTGAAAAAACCTCCTCTGTGCAACATGAGCTACCTACTTCTACACACAGGTGGCCTAGGAAAATGTCTTTCCCTGACAGAAAGTTGTGGAAAAAGGTATCACAAAAAGTGATATCTAAAACCATCTGAGGGAAGCAGCTCTCACTAGGTAGAGTATGAGCCAGATTACAAAAAAGTTCAGCTTTTACTTAGGTAATAAAAGAGGCCAGGACTCTACTGATGAGTAACATTAATGTGTTGTGTGAGGAACTGCTTTGAGAGAAGAAAACCCTCAACTGAATGTTTCCATGAGTGCTGTTGGGTTCAGAGCAGCTTCGCAAACCTGAACCTTACTTGTATGTTTGAATGGAAGCTCAATTCTTGCAGAAATCTCATGGGATTATGAGTTCTACATAACAAACAGTTTTACAGAGACACACAGCCTTCTTTGCATTTTGTGTAGCATAGAGCACACTGCATGAGCCCTAAAGACAGCAAACTCTAAAGATACTGCAATAATAGAAATAGATTTTGGCTGTTTGCGTGCAAGAGAAGAACACAAGATGCTGCATTATGACTGGCAGAAAAAAAAAAAAAAGAGTCTATTATCTGCATTTAAGCCATTTTTTCTTGGGGAGGGAAAGTAAAAATATTGGAAAGCCTGAAGGATTCCAGGCAATTTATCACAATAATCTTTCCAATGGAATCACCCTGTCCTTCTACACTCCAGCAACAGATGTTTGGGAGATAAAGTGTCTTCTAAAGAAGCAGAGCTATGCAGAAGACAAAGTATTATTCAGTGTTCTTAAACCAATAGACATGGTTCATTTTTAAAGATGCTTAAATTTGGTGATAGACTGTTTGGGAAGCTGGCATTTTCCTATTTATAAATATCTTTGTTGCTTTGACTTTTGTTCTACTTCTGGGTATTGCATCAACTCCCATAGGCAAGGGGCTGTCCTTTTTATATCCTTCTTAGATGTTTCTTCAGAATCTAATACCCCAGAACAGGGCATTGTCAATGATGAACTCAGGTCTGACAAAATAAACTCTGCCAATAACCTTTGCCCATCTGTTCCCAAGGTCCAAGACACATGATGCCACCCACTTGGGACCTGGTATTTCTTGCTCTCCCCAGAGAGCAAGAAGTGCAGTTTCAGGCTCTCACTGTTGCTCCCAGGCATGAACGAAACAGTTCCAACAGATTTAATATTAAGAGATTTGGCAAAGTGCTTCCTACTAAGTCAATCTCAGTAAGATCGCCCAGCAAACCTCAGAATAAATTGAGTAGCCTGCCACCTGAAGTGCCAGTCATCAGTTACGCATCAGTTTCACTGGTAAAGACAATTTTTGTCTTTTCCACATCCAACATTAACCAAGTGAACAAAGTTCAGGGAGTCATTTTTCAATAATGCAAAAGTAAAGAAGTAGCAACCCACCTGGCAAAGGGTGTGTGTTCCTTTACTCTATGTGAAAAAGGTGACAAGAAGCACCACCATAATTGCTCTGTGCAATTTAGCTTTTCAGAAATTCTTCCAAAAACAAGCTTTAGGTTTAACATATATCACACATATCCATATCTATCTGTTTATCTACAACTCACAGTACATAGATCATTACAGTACAATATATTTTACTAGAAAGCTTTACACAACATGGTGTATAAAATTCTTACTTAACTATAATTTAATGTATAAAAACAGAGTTCACTGGTTAGGAGACACTTCCCTAATTTGCACAACAAATTTGATTCTGACCACTAAAATTAGCAGCTCAACTTAATGACCAAAAGGAGGCAGTGACTTGAATTTGGCAACTCAGCTTGTCTTGCCTGCAGTGGTATTTTAACCCACACTGGCCACAGTTAGCTCAGTGTCCCCCATCATTAACATGATTGTCCTGGTTTCAGTTGTTGAAGTAGTAGAACGTCATCCATGAGTGCTCTCTCTGCAATGTTGCTGTAAGGAAGGGTCGCAGGAAGGAGGTAGGATGAACAATACCAGGGAAGACTTCACTTTCTGACCATCAGCACTACTACAACCCAGGAAGGGAGAAGGAGCACGTTACATCAAGCACCTTCACACAAGCCAGGAAATGAAAGCTGAGCATGAAAGGCCCTATCCAAAGCTTCCTGAAGACAACGGAAAACATGTCTATTGATTTGGACAGAAAAGCAAACATATTGAAACATTTTGGTTCAAGCTTTTAAGAGGGAAAAATATTTTTTAGCATTATTTGCACATTCAAATTGACATCAATAGAGGCAGTAGCTGTTTGATTTTCATGAACTTTCCAGTTTGCTGACCTAAAAGTTTACAGAAAGTATCTTTCAGATGTATTTAGTAATAAATGGAGGCTCATTTATCAAAATATAATTCATTTCAAGTAGCAGGAGACTTAATTTCTGAAAGCTGGACCATTGACTTCACAGCCTTAGAGTGATGTGACTTGACCTAGCTTAGCTAACCAGCTACACAATTCAGATAACATTTGTTCAGGGAATAATTAAGCCAGCAGTCTTCTGTAAAGATTCATCATTTTGCATACGGTGAATATGTACTGTACATACATGGTTAATAATACAAAGCCATTGTGCCCAGGCTGGCACAAAAAATGCCCTCCAAGAGATGCCATGCTCTGAATATCTTAATTCAGCTTCCTTAGTCTATTGTTATGGCTTTTAACCTTTACTTTTCTTTCAGAAACAAATCAAGGCAACTCCTTAAACTGATTTGCACTTGTGAAATTTTTTTCTCTGCTAAGTTATTCCATATGTTTATTCCCTTTTGGGGTAAATTATTTCAATCCAAACTCCTATTTCGCCCATATTTTCACATTATATCCCATCATTTTGCACCTTTTTACTAATGTAAATAATTTCTCTCTACCAGCTTAGCCAGCCTTATTCCAAGTTTGATGATGTAGGACTTTTAGTTTGCTGGAAAGGTGGTTAGACATTTTATCAGATTCTTAGCTAAGAATTAATTTAATACTAAAATGGTAGATGGGTGTTCTAACCCAAACCTTGAATTTGCAGGAACAAGAGTGTGTCTACTCAAACACTTTGAGCAATGAAGAGCATTGATCTAAATCAATAGCTAGATTTCATTTTCAAAGATTTTTTATGGCTGAAAGCAATTCTTAAGATGTGATGGATCACATCACTAATGTGTGCACCTATTTTTTCAGGATACAAGTCTCTCTTTACCTTTATTCCTTTATACTTTTTAGCAGCAAAAAGAGAGCCATAGAGGATCTCCATCCTTTGTTGGATGCAGGGGGAAACATGGTCACCAGGGTTGAGGAGAAGGCTGACGTACTTAATGCCTTCTTTGCCAACTTAGCAAGACCAGTTCTCCCCGGGGTATCCACCCCCAGGAGCTGAAAGATGGGGATGGGGAGCAGGATAAACCCCTCATAATCCAGGAGGAAGCAGTTAATGACTTGCTACGCCACCTGGACACTCATAAGTCTATGGGGCCAGATGGGATCCACCTGAGAGTCCTGAGGGAGCTGGTGGACGAGCTTCCCAAGCCACTCTCCATCATTTACCAGTGGTCCTGGTTGATAGGGGAGGTCCGAGACAACTGGAGGCTGGCCAACGTGATGCCCACTTACAAGAAGGGCAAGAAGGAGGATCCAGGGAACTACAGGCCTGTCGGTCTAACCTCAGTGCTGGGGAAGGTTATGGAACAGTTCTTGGGTACGCTCAACGAGCACAGTCACAACAACCAGGGGATCAGGCCCAGTCAGCATGGGTTCATGAAAGGCAGATCCTGCTTGACCAACCTGATCTCCTTCTATGACAAGGTGACCCACCTAGTGGAC
>VZTL01053767.1:53708-71140 GCA_013400535.1 Scopus umbretta
GGTTGATGGTTGGACTAGATGATCTCAGAGGTCTTTTCCAACCTTAACAATTCTATGATTCTATGATTCTCCTACACATGCCAACAATTTTGGAGCAAAAACACTGATGGGTGAAAATACTGGAAGACCACTTTCTTTCTCCTTCTCCCTACCATTCCTGCAACACTGCCACTGTCAAAAATAATGCTTTTTGTAAAGAGAGTCCTAAATACTACACACACTAAGTTTTTTCATGGGGTTTGTATCTCAGGCTTCCCCATTTTGCACAAATGACTGAAAAGCTTAATGTGTACGGGGGTGGTAATTCACATGGTTACTTTACCATGAAATCTCTCTTTCTCTTTCCCTCTCTCTCTTTTTAGAACATTGGGCCCCAGGGATAGATATGGTACAAACATTTCTCTGTCTTTACATATTTGCTTTAAGAAAATCATGCTACACCCCAAGAAATATCATATGAAAACACTTCTGCTGATCCCCTTTGCATGAAATTACTGCTTGCATAAACCCAGGAATGCTATGAAATAGTAACAATAATTATTTTTCAGAACAAAATCTCAGTTCCATCAACGTATAACAATATCTGGTGACATAAAAACAAACAGTTGTCAGACTACAATGCATAACTTGGTTGTTCCTCCCACTGATCATATAGCCTGGTTTTGTAAAATGACAAACCATTTTTAGGTGTCTTAATTTTTAAGTGCTCACATTGACAGACCTATCTAGGACTTCATTAAGAGTAAGAATACTCAACATTTTCTAAACTTACATCATGTGGCTGGGGCCAAGGCCATCTCATTACAGTCTCTAACCTATAATACACATCAAATGAATGTTATATAGGGATGTTAGAAGTTAGCAGTACTAGAAAATGTATCTTTTCTATTACAGAGAAAAATGGCCATCCCCAATACTGTTAAATTAGACTTTCTTCAAAATATTTTCTTTTCCAGGCAAAACAAGACCAGCATAACAACTTTAAAATGTTTTGCAATCTTTGTATTTGTTTTAAAAGAGAACAAAAACTATCATACCATGACATATGAATTATAATGAGATTTTTGAGACACATTAACGTAACTATTGAATTAATAAGTAATGTTTTGTGGTGAAAGATTACTTCTGTCTGTGCTGGTCACTGAAACCTAATGAATTTCATTTTTCAAAAGGAAAAGAAATCCAGCCTAATCTGATGGTTTTGAAAAGTTGGACTAACAACTTGGACTAAATAGCACCTTGATAAATACAAAGAAGCCTCTAGTTTTTTAACAGAGATTTCCTACTGGCATTACCTCAGGAAAATTCAGAAACAAAGCCTGTGAGATATGTTAACACCAGCATTGCAATGCATAAGTAATATTTCTGACCCATTGTACAAACAGCCCCCTTTTTTCATGTCATATATGAGTAGCAAATGCAAGCACCAGGGACACTACAGTCTTTCTGTCAAATCACACTAACTCTCACTTAACAGGATCCTGACTTCTCCTTACCTTAACCAAATTACTAACATTGAGTAGTGGTTAATAAATCCTAAGTGTTAAAATATGTCTCAGAATTACAGAATCATGTTAGCAGATGATAAACATCAGCAGATCATATTCTAAAATTACATCCAAGCAGGCCAAGTTTCTAACAACAGTTCTCTCTGGAGAAACATCAATGCAAACTCAGTTTGAGAATCTGAACTTCATTTTTCAGAATGTATTTTTCTAGATTTTTTTTTGTCTCCAGTATTTCACTTTGTGCTCTGCCCTTAAGAAGCAGATATATTTTTTCTACGTTTTTCCAGTGACACTTTCCCCAGTGTAGACTTCTACACAAGCATTGAAACAACCAGAAAACATGAGGGGGGAAAAAAAAAAAAGGAGTGGTGAATCACTAACGGGAGCAGAAATAGACCTCTGGGATGTATTTGAACATGGAGAATGTAAGGAGCTACAGGAACATATGGGAGTTTTATGGAAAACCTCATAGATGATGGCCAGGCAGAAGGAGCAGAGAGGAAGATGCTGGTGCCTTCACACAGCACCACTTGGTGCTGGCAGTCCAGCGGACACAAGAGGAGGCATGGTAAATCAGATTGGAGGTGTGAACGGAGGCAAAGCTGCACGAGTTTTTGAAAGTGAATGCAACAGCTTGAGCAGAAAAATAATTTTTCCAATTCAGGGCTACAGCTAAACTTACCATGCCTGTGAAGGCTGATTTACAGTTTGTTGGTGTGTAAAAGGAAGAGGAGCATGTAGTAATCACAGCACCATGCAAGGAGAACATTACAGGATTTAACATAATCCAAATTCCAGACTTGGCAGGTCCTGATATCTCTGGTTTCAGACAACTCTAGGGCAACCTAAATATTTCAGAGATAGGCCAGAAAGTTCTGCATGCTGCTCTGTCTGCTTTTCTGCTGTATAAATCACTTGAAAGGAGGTGAAAAGAATGAAGATCTGTTGACTACAATAAAGTTTTCATGATTTACCCATCCTGAAATTCTGGCTCACAAACTTTTTTTATTTTTTTACTTTTTTTCCATAGCTATTTATATCAGGGTATTGTGAGGCCTGATTCTCTATCATCTTGCTTTTATTGATCATAGCAAAATATCACCATCGCATTCCACTTTGATACTTTCTCATTTACAGGCAAGTGGAGGAATAAGAAAATCAAAAAACAATTGTCTCCCAGTCTCAGAATTAAAGCTGTAGAAAAAGCAGTCTGGGACAGCCAGAGTGACAGTGTAAGCCCAGCTCCTGTCACTGTCATGCATGCAAATGGAAGTGGCATGATCCACCACAGCCCTTAAGAAGGTAGCAGGGTTTCCTCTCCTCTCCGCTTCAAAGTGCTTCATAATGATCAGCAAAGCTCACAAATTCCTAGAATCATCAATGTTGGAAAAAAGTTGCAGAAGAGCTTCTATAATTTCTTTTGCCTGCCCAGTCTAGCCATCTTCTAGGGAAATACTGTGGGTCTTTCTGTTGCCTTAATGGAGGCTGAATCATGGCATCCTTAATCATATTTAATCCCCCAAAGTTTTCACCTCCTGATTTTTTTGACCTCACTAAGTTTGACAAGAAATCATCTACTAAAATGCTACCCAAAGAATTATCTGTACTAATGTCTTCAGCAAGCTCCTGCACTGCTAGCCCAACAGCACTTTTGTTGACTGGGATTGATACAAGATCATGAGAAGTTTACAAACTCAATGATTTTCAATGAGTTTATGATACTCAGTTCCTTTAGGGTCCTACAAACATGTCAGATGCAAGGTTTAGAGTCTTACCATTTAATTTTACTTTGAGCAGAGGAACTAATAAAGCATGGCTTCTTATAGATGTGTGCCCTCCACCCTTACAGCTTCCCACAAGGCTGCAGTAGCCCAATTTGTCATTCCATTCACTCTCTTCCTTAATTTTACTCCTTCTGCCACATCTGTAACTTCCCTCCATGCCAGTAGACCTTAGATTGATCTGCTCTTCCTAGGATGTAATTACTGGCTGACAACAACATGGCTGGGGATGTAGCCTGAACTGTGCTGAGTGGGTGGCTGGCAATGCAAACAAAGCATGTAACTGTGGAGTTTGTGCTGCGGCCCTCTGCTTAGTGGGGTATTAATGCAGATCTCTGTCCTCCACCCAACCTTAGATTTTCACAAATACCTACAGAACTTCATCTATTTGAGATGTTAACTTCCTCCATGAATTTAGGTGAAATTTGTCCAGTTTTAAGGTGGTTTAACCAAAACCAGTATGGGCAGACAGGCAGCATGGCTCCAGGATATGTCCTTGAGAAAGCAAGCCAGAAAATAGAACGAAAGCAACAATTCCTCATTACAGAGGCTTTATAAGTTTAGCTAATCAAATCAGGATAACTTCGGCAGCCTCATGTTAATATTAAATGAAGAACTTAATCTTTTCCCATGTTTCCAAAAACTAACTTGAAAATTTGTATTCGTTATCATTTTAATACTTTCATTTAATTGCATATGCTTGCCTAAGGTCCAGTAGCTTTGATCCTATAGTGTGCATATTTGGCTTTATTCTATATATGTGTTTGTGTCAACCTTTGTAACCAAGGTAGTAGCACATGTAGAGCATTTTGTGTCATGTCTACCATCTGACACATCTAACTTGTTCTTGCTCTTACCAGCTCTACTCAGAAAACTTGTACACCTGTTGCAATGCTTTATTGGGGTTAAATTGTTCTTAATATCAGCAAACCTTAGATTTAAGTTAGAGAAAACACATTACAGATAATTTGAATTAAAGATAGTGAAGCCCAGGATCATTCCCAGTTCTTGCAGGGGTTTCTCCTGAATTCTCAGGCCAGTCCCTGAAAAAATGTAAATCACAATTTATGGCAAAAGTATCCATCTTCAGAAAGAGCTTCATAGCTGTTTGCCTCCCAGAGGTTTAAGTGAGCATTTAGAAAATCTGTGTCCAGGTCAGTGAGTGCCCTGAAGATAAAGATGAAAGCATTAAATTTGACTTAGAGTTCCTCTCTGAAACCTCCTACAAGGTTTCTACCTCATGGGCAGAAGCAATGATTGAAGAAATCAAGAACACACCTATGCTAACAAAGGTAAGTAATTTTCACCAAAGAAAACTGCAAACTGTTCATCAGCTTGTTTCTTCTGCCAGGAAGGCACTACCAGCACAACCTCCATGCTGCCTGGGTTCAGCTCAAAGAGTTATTCTTCAGATACTTTTTTCTAAAAAGGGGAAATAGTAACATGGGAAAAGCTTAAAACTTTCACTGCATCTCCCTTAGTTTCTTATGTGAATGAAAGGAAGGCCGAAGATCTCATAGATGCACTTCCTCCTTGAGACTTTTCCTTGAAGATGGGCCAGAGACGCTGTGACAGCCCCCTTTCCTCCAGCATGGTACACATTTCCACTCACAGGCAGGACCCTGAGATGTAAGAAAATGGAAGAGAAAGTTGCAGAAGGATTCAAAACAAGTTTAGGCTTGGTTTGAAGTTGCAATGTTTATGGAGGAACACACAATGGGTTTATTTTGTACAAACCAGTTTCTCCATGCTAAGTCCACAATTTCAGCCCATATCATGCCTTAGGCCTTTCTAAAGACCTCTTTCACCAAATGAAGAAAAACCTTATGATGGCAAGAATTTTCCCTCACAGTGGAATATAATTTCTCCCCTGCAACACTAGGAGGAATCCAAGCTCAGAAAGAATCCAAGCTCAGAGAGAAGTGCCATTCAAACCTGCTAAACTAACAATGAGACGGACCGACCTGGAGGACATATTCTTTACTGAAGAAGACATTGTTCTCTTCCTCCTGAAACAATACCTTTAACAGCAAAGTGACGTGTTTTAATTTAAGTATTGTAAGAAGGATCTTAAGCCGTGTTTCTTTATTTATGTTCAAGGAGCAACTTTTATCCGGAGGACAACTTCACTCATAGCATCACACTGGTGGAGTGAGCTGACTTTAATGGAAGACCTGCATTTAGCCTGGGACTTCATACAAAGCTAGTCTTCTCCAGACAGTCCAGCCTTTCCTCTAAAACCATTTGCAATTGAGTACAAGTTAATTTCTTTTTTTACTCTATGACAAAGAGGGTTCCTGCTGCCTGAAACGGCCCCTGTGTTAAGCAGTCTATACAGCAGAACTAAGAGGGTCCAGCTTTAGCCACCTTGTTATTATACAATCTGCCAGAATTGTGGGTACCATCTCACATCACAGCAGTAGCTCCAAAAGCTCCATCCCACCTTTAGTCTAAGCACCAGGAAGCACAAAGAGCGCATAAATAACAGGGGAATTGTTGCCTAGTGCTTGTTTTAGAAAGTGGAAATCCCAGTAAACATTCCCGAGGCAAGACATGAGCAGACACGAGGGGCAAGAGAAGGTTTGGGCACCATCCCATCCCCTCCTGCAGGGCTGAGACCGATGCCAGCAAAGCATGTACCAGGCACGTGTGTTGTGCATGCTCATGGCAATGCAGTCAAGCTGAACAGCTAGTGGCAAGCATGGATAGGAGGTGTTTGTGGTCTTTGCATCACGGAATGCCAAGGTTTATTTCACATGGGATGAAGGGAGTTCCTCACTCCATAGCGATTCATAGCTTATCCACACTCTTTGGGTGATCACAGGATTGCCACCATTGATGCCTTTTCACACTGTTCTATTCAACTCAGCTTCTTTCTTTCTAGACATGTTATGAAAGTTCACCTGCTTAGATCTGTCAAAAGTCTTTAAAACACAGCATCAGGCCACTGAAAGAATTGTAACTCCTTAAAATCATATGTTCATCCACTCATGTGGTGTGCAAATGTTGCAAGGTAAGGGATTAAAGCACTCTCAGGCTTTAAGCTGAGAAAAGAGATGCGTAATATCTCACCTGCGGGCAGCGAGGCACTGTGGGCAGCATGCATGTCTAGTGAGATCAGCAGAGGAGGCATTATTTTGCTAGTCCTACCAAAAAAGCGTGGAATCCTGCCAATCACCATAGTGAACAGAGCTGCATTCTGGAGACACCACAGCATTGCAAAACTGCAGGATGCTCATGTGCCAAACACCACTGTCCACAATGGGACATCAGCCTCATGGGCTGCACAGCTTTCTGATGTCCACTTTTTGCCTCCTTCTCTGAACGACAGTGCATTCACCTAACCCACTGCATCAGTTCTCTCCTTCAGCCAGCTGCTGTTTCAGGGAGCTGCAGGCGGGATTTCCACATTCCTGTTTTTCCCTCCCCAGGCTGTCTCTCTGGATGTATCTTTGGTGTTGTTCCTCTTCTGACCACACAGTGTTTTGCAAAGCTCCTTCACCTCTCAGCACTTCAGAATAAACTGAATCTTTTTGCTAACATGCAGTATGCATGAGGACAGGTCTCAGGACAGTGCAAGACTGCCTGCCCTGGTAAAAGCAGAGGGGAGTAAAGGCTTCCAAGGGCTCAGGCACAAGGAGTAGCCGGCACGTGCCCAGGACATGTCCACATCTCCTGCCTTCACGAAAGGAGGCAGCCCCCTGCAAGAGGAGCTGATGCAGAGCCTAGCAGCAGGTGTCATGTCCCGACCAGCAAGAACGGGTCTCCCCACCTAGGGAGAGAAAGACGTGACATTACCCGTGCCCTCTCCTCTCTGGAAGAAAGGCAGATGGGTAGGGAACCAGCTTGCCAAAAATCACCTTGTGATATGGGAGGACATGTCCTGAAATGCAGATCACTGCAGTTCTCAAGCACCTGCCAGGTACCTGCAAACTAGAAAGCTGCAAAGGTAGCTGAAGACTATCTTCACTTGCCCCTTTACTTCTGCTTCTGTGTCTGCCAACACAGCCAAACCATGTCACGATGAAGGCCAGAACCTGAGATTACCAAGGAAAACAGGAGGGAGCCCTGGGGAGCCCAGAGAGGCTGTTCACCTGGAAGAGGAAGCACATAGACACCAAGTCTCTAGTCCTCTGACTCTTGTCTTTTCATACAGTGCCCTTTCATGTCTCCAGCACACTTTATAAAGAAAGGAAATGTGCTTCTGCAAATGACGTTTCTCACAGTTGTCTTTAATTGCTCATGCCCTCTGGATAGGAGTTTTTATTTTTTATTGTTAGGCGATTGAAGTTGTGCCTAAAATCTTGGCCCCAAATTGTCCAATCAAGAAAAAGACAAGCAAATGAAATCCATGCAAATAGGCTATTCTTGTTTTGTTATTATTTGGGTTGTTACCACATCCCATAGCACACTTTCCCATTAGCAGTGTTGGGAAAATGTCTTTTTAGCAGCCACTTGTGGGCCTGGTGTTATTTGTTTTGTTCCTAAATAGTATAAACATGTACGAAATAAAGATAGGTAGATTGACGGGCAAGCATCTGTTTATAGCACCGCATGACTCCAGTAACTTTTTACATGCTTTAGCTTTATATACAGAAGCAGAACATCTGCTATCATTAAAGATTAACTAAAGAAACCAACCAACAGGAAAGAAGAGACACTCTCCACTGACAGAGAAAACAGAACATCTTGCTTGCTCTCAGGATGCTTTCCCCAAACCTCCTGACACTGCCCTGGCTCGTGTGTCAGCAAACCTCTGACACTTAAAGTCCCAATACGTGAATCATGTGCACATACTACTCTTGGTGTCCCTGCAGGAATTACTCTTCCTATTTGATCTACCAGAGAAACTAATTGTTCTTTTAGTACCTCTGTCATCTACTCTCCTGGGGTACATGAATGAAAGGAAAGAAATAAAATTATGGTGAAATCCAGTTTACAACATTAAATCCAGGTTTTATAACCTAATGTTCTTTTGCCTCTTCACACATTTTCATCTGCTGCTGTCAGCTGTTTTGCAGTTGCAAAGAGCTTTCATCCCCAATACTGCTGCTCTTCCCTCTGATCCTTTTCTCAGTCTCAAATGAGAGCAGGATTGGACCTATGAATTCAGGGTCTAAGTGATTTCAATAGAAGAAGCATTCTCCTACTCTCAAGGATGTAATAGGAAATTCTTGCCAATGCCTCTTGCAGAAGGTAGAAATCCCTACTACTGTTACAGCACATCTGTCCACAGCAAGATCCTGTTGAGAGCAAAGCTTTTTTGGTGCTCCTTTTCCATAGGGAGAGTACTGAGCAGGGCAGCAGAGAATCAGGCCGATTTCATCAGGGCATAGGCACAGGGGAAAACTAAGACACTGTAAAAAAGGAGGCAGGAGAAACTTTCCCAATTCTTTTTTGCTTTTTATTCTTTGCAGTAAGCCTTACCCAGGGACATCTTCGGCAAGAAGGCACCAGGAGCCCTGCGAACGCATGGGCAGAGGTTCTGCTTGCATCCACAGCAAGAGTAAGAGAGATGAAGGAGCAGGAAGCCGAGCAGGGCTGCTGAAGGAGCCCAGCCTAAGGTGTCTCAGCAGGCCAGCAGCTGAGCAGGCTGCAATGGCAGCTAGATCTGCCTTCCATGTCCTGCACCCTACTTACCCTGGTGGGACAGGACACACATCTGAGAGTCCCCTGTTTGCACCTGCTTAGCTTTTGAGTAATGTTATCCTAGCGTTCAATAAAAAGTGCCAGCAGAGAAGCCTCACGTGGGAAATAATTTGCCTGGAGTCAGAGGGCACAGGGCGGTGTGACTTTCCAAGCAACAAAAACTGGCTTCAGGTTTTAAAGACCTCAGATTCATCTACCTTTCTTCTCATATGTGGACACATCTTGAATCATTGCAGTAGCTCAACGTTATCATTTAAGAGTCATGATCATAAGATAAAGAGGAAGGAAGATGAAGAAGTTGTAAATTAGGCACAAGTATGAGCAGCGGCAGATACATGCTCAGTAAAAAATACACATCTTGGACTAGCAACCAGTTAAGATGCTGGTTAGACAGGATAAATCTCCTGATCGGATTACACACTTTTTTAAAAAAGCTTCTGAATCATGGCACTGTTTTATGAAAACTGCATGTGTATATAGAAAACTTTCCCTTTTTGATACAAAGTGACTGTTTATTTCATCAATGCTTTATTTATAGAGGTCTGCACTTGGACTTACAAAACATCTATTCAAACACCAGTGACTCAGATTTTTGGGACTTTCCTGCTTGTCTGGGAATAATGTTTATAATACAAATGTCTAGTTAATGAAATACCATTTTCTGCGTGTCACTGACCTTTGTGTTCTGTAAGAACCGGGGAAATAGCACCAGTCCTTCTCCTTTATTCTTGGAAATACAGAATGAAAATTGCAGTGTTTCATTAGCAGATGACAGTGACAGATCCTGTTCTGATCAGGCACTAATTTTTCCACACATGCTCCTGCAACCAGAAAAGTTAGCACAGCATTTTCTAAGTTAACACACTGCTTCCCCAGAAGTAGGAAGACCCTTATTAGGTTGAACTGGAAAATGTGCTTCTGGGTGTAAGGACTATCTTTTTTCCTCTGTTTTTACACTGCCGAATCCATTGGGGTGCATAACAAAGGTGCTTAAGCATTACAGTAATATCATATTATGATGTAAGCAATGAACATTTCAATTAATTACAAAAAAGGATCAATCATCTAAATTAGTTAGGATCCTTCACAACTGGAGCCCAAATTCAGAGATGCACAAAGAAGAATTTTAACTTCCTCTGTCAGACAGGGAAGAGTCCCTTTGGGACTCATCCAGCAAGTGTTTCTTCTTATGGGTGAGAAGGAACTTGTTTGGGGGCTGGGATGGTGGTGGTGTCTGTGCATCCCATTTGTCTCTTTGAACACAGCAAATTCCTACTGTCACCACTGCTCTGTGACAGTGAGCCCCACAGCTTCACCCCACACCACTGTGCTGGGATGTTTTTGTTGACTAAATCTTTCATCTGCTAGTTTAATTTGTGCTTCCCTCCTCCCTCACTGTTTCTTGTATCAGAAGAAGCAGCAGCCTTGTTAATTTTCTTTCCAGGACTTCATTGGCTTTTCCAGTCATGTAGACCAATTTTCCTCTTCTCTTTAATATCTCGGTATTTCCCCCTTTTAAAATCCTCTCTCTTCTGACCCCTCGTTTTCTGTTGGAGGAAGAGCCTACATAAAGGTGACAATAACACTGAAACCAACATCAGATTTTTTAGCATTTTATTGTATTATTGTAATATTATATTATTGTAAAGTGTTATTATCTATTATATAATATATATTATATATTATATAATATGTAGTATATAATATATAATTATTACAGCATATATAAGTGCCCAAACAGATCCAGCATCAGCCCACATTGGGAAGAGGGCTGGCTACTGACCACACTACTGAGCACAGATGGGCCCTTGGTGTGCCTGGATTGAGGGCATGTAAAGGGGATAGGATTTGTGGCAAATGCCTCAGAATGAAGGTAAAGCAACCATAACTGATTTATGGTGAGATAAGACCTGGAATGTGGAACCATCACCTTTTCATGCACTTAACATGAACCTCAAGGGAGACACATGGTACAGACCCTATATTGGGCTCCTCATAGCCCCTGCTCCCCCCCAGGGGCCACACATGTACCCCAAAAGTCATCCAGTAAGCAGTAGTTCCTACATACTCAACAGCAGCACAGCAGTCCCTGGGTTTGCTTAGCTTTTCTAACAGACTAAAGCATAAGGGAAAGGAGTTAACTGCCCCCACCTCCTGAAACTTCTCCACTGCCAAATTCAGTTGTCATTGACCAATATGCTGAAAAAATCTGCTGGGGAGATGATATGCTGATAAACAGACAGACAAAAAGGTAGCATCCTCCCCAAAGTACAGTTTCCACTGCAGCCAGACCAAACGATGTTGTGAGATGTTACGCTGTAGTACTTGGAGAAGAAAAATAACAAGCAAGAAATGGCAGCTCAAATTAGCAGCCCTGTCTCTGCTGCTGGATTGGTAGCAAGTCATCAGCAGCCCATGCACTATCGTGAGGATTTGCTAAAGGCAGAATAACCATTTGAAATGTAGCCAGTTAGTTAAAAAGAAGTCATGCTTTTAACTCCATTCACCTCTCACAGCAGATTCTGAGTCTTCCTACCAGCCCTGTATTTTTCTCAGTTTTGTTTTTCTCATTTTAAAATACCTAATATCATTAATGCTGAAAGTTAGGCGTAGAAGAGGAGAAACCAACTGGCTGATCAACAGTCAGTGCAAAGAATGAAATGGACCCTTGAAAACGTCTGCCAAACCCACAAATCAAATAAACTGACAAAAAGAAAGCACTCTTTCTGCACGGTTTCAGCACTCATATATATTCCATATAAAAGGTTAAAAAAATCAACATGGGCTAAATTGGCTACTTTATATTGTACACTGTTTTGAGAATACAGAGCTTTATCTTACTTTCATGTTATCAAAGTTTCTCCAGTTCTTTCAGGAGAACTGACAGTGCTTACAGGCAAGGGTTTAAAAAAGAGGGAGTATCTCAGACGTGTAAGCTGTTGGTAGACAAATCTGTGTGGATATCATGCTAGAAAGCATGCTTAGTTTAATGAGTGGTTTGGTTTTACAGTTCTTTCAATATATGGTAGAGGAAAGCAGACATTAACCAACTCATAATTTGCAGCTAAGTCACCTGTGAACTATGTAATGAAGATAACCACATGACTAAAAGCACTGAATGAACAAGGATTCATCTACGCAAATTATTTGCAGAGTTTATTTACTATGTGCAGCATGTTTACAGGCATTCTTTTTGCTGGGCCGAAGACTGCTTGCAAGTGCTTAAGTGACAAGACATCAGTTGTAAGACAAATGCTGCCAATGGAGCCGCTAGATACAAACACTGCTTTGGCTTCCTCGCAGAGTGGGAATAAACAGCTGTAAAACCCACTGGAGTATTATGGAAGCAGGAACCCCATGGGAAAAGTTAAAAAGAATACATTTTTTCTGAGGCTGTTCTCCTGTTAGTAGCTAAACAATGTGCACTTAAATCTGTCAGTGTTTTCTGTGTTTCCATCAGCTTGTCTCCCATTGTTCATTATGCAATATCATTCAGCCTTGTAACATCTGAACAAAACCAGGGCAGCAGGCACGGCAGTTTGTTACTGCTGGTGATTAACTGCCTGGTCCCCGTCACCCTCAGGGAAAGCGGAGATTGAGCTCAGGGGAATTTCTCTAATTAATTTAAACCCTATGGGCTTAAGATATGCTTCTCCAACTGCCGTCATGTGGAAAGCGCAGTACTGTGAGCCAAGGGCACAGAACTGGGAGCCCTGAGCCGATGTGGATACAGATACACAGCATTCACCGAAAACTTGTTTTGAGCCTTCTCATATTTTCCTACTACAAAGGATCTCTCTGGGGGCTTTCTGACACCGTCATTGATCCTCTTCATTCCTCCAGCTCTCTGGGGATGACATTTACCCCGGGAAACAGAGCCAGAGAAGTACTTCAGCACCACATGCCAGCCTTCAAAATAAGTCTAGCATAGCCCTGCGTTAACACACAGACTGGTGATGGCCCTCTGTACCACGTGGCAACACCTCCCCCTTTCTCCAACATACTCATTAATGTTAATCGGGCACAGCAACATTTATACACCTACACCAAGCACAGAATATTGGCATTGCCCATGGCTTTTGGGAATTAAATGGTATTTAGCAATCTCCTTGAAGATGAAAACCAAAGGAAATTATTTTTTCCTGACTCTGCTAGAGCTTTCACTACAAAAGAAATTTTCATATCTGTAGCATGTGCCCTCTTTGCACCCTGTTGGGATCATACCGATGCTAAACGTTGCTCCTGAGAGAAATGGGTTATTTGTAGCCTGACCAAGCAAGGACAGAATGAATGCCCCAAAGCCATGAATCACTTCTGCTTCACCAGACCGTCCTTTTCAGGCAGATGCGAAATGAGAGCCCCTCGGCCCCAGCTGGCTGGAGGCTGCTCAGTGGAGGACAGGGGACAGCCACAGAGGGAAGGGGCATCCTTGGACGGGGCTCTGAAAGCGGCCAAGGGCAGCTGTATGGGGCAGCCATCCCTTTCCACCGCCCCCTCGGGGACACCCCTGCGGGCAGCCCCCTGCACCCCTGCTGCAGGCCCTTCCCCAGGCGATGTGTGCCGTGGAGCCCGCCCTCCTCATGCCTTGAATCAGTCCAGGGTTCCGCCCTTTATTTAAAACCTGGTGCGCATCTGTACGGGGGGCTGGGGAGGACTTCCAAAGCATAACTGTGAGATAAGAGTCCAACACCATCACAGCAACTAGGCAAAGAAGGGTAACTTTTGTTAGGTTTGTTAATTATGGAAGTTTTGCAGCTCAGTGTTTAATATTGAACAAACTGCTGGTTTGGGTCTGCACAATTACTGTCTGGGTTGATAAATACCTATTTAATTGGCAAAGCTTGCATGAGATGAACTTTTAAATCACAGCAATTCCACACAATACAGTGTGAAATTTCTTTCCTTTTTTTTTTTTTTTTTTTAAATGAGTCACAAAGAACTTGATTTAAGATATATTGCTATCTTCTTTTTAAGTGGAGTCAGAATGGCTGTACCATAGCCTAATATTGCCTGTATATGGTGCCAACACTTTGATCCATACACATGAACTGGATATAGACATAAGAGCTTACTAAACAAACTGGACAGAGTCCCAGTGGGAACACTCAAAAATGTATTAATCAAAGTCAAGCAGCAGAGCAAATTGAACCAGTTCATTAATTATGAAAATTCTCTCACGAAGTGACACGCTGTTAACTGTGTGGATACTTAACACATTTGAATCTGTAGACTTCTCTCCATACATGCAAAATTTAGTTAAAAATGGAAGTTTTCTTTTTTCCTTCTCCTTCTTTGAATTTAAAAAAATACAAGAGCAGTATAAATACCATGTGGGCATAGCTGAACACAGCATACTTATTACAGAAAAGCGGCTTTGCGAAGGTGGGTGCATTAAAGAGTCAGGAGGCCAAGGAAAAAATGTTATGGTTAGCAATTTCGGGAAGCATATCCCTGAAGGGAAGAGCAGACAACCTGTCAGCTGTACTGCAGGACACGGTGACCCTCTACAAGCAGGCATCGGTGATTGCACCGGCCTCCCAGCAGCACCATCTCCCCCAGCTGCTGAGCCCTTCCACCCCACACTCAGAAGGAGGGAAATGTGAGGTCTGGAGATGCAGGCAGGGGACAGTGACTGGGCAGCCAAGGATTGGGACAGGCTTTATTGGCTTGGGGAAAAACAACGCGAGAGAAAATGTTTCCTTACTTTGCTCACTAGTATACAAACTTCATAGGCAAATGTCTTTCAGTTGTTTGTGTTTGATAGATTCTGTTACCTTTAGCAGACCTCTTAAATAAACACTAGAGGTTCACAGATGCCCACAGATTACAGACTAAAAACCAACGCCAGACAATATTGTTTCCCTTTCTCCCAGCAATGGACGAGAAACAGTTGCTCCTAGATTAAATCCTGAAGCAAAGTGTTTATTTTTTAGGGGATCTTTTGCTGAATATGGTCTCAGACTCAATTAAGAGAGAGCCTGAGATTCCCAGGAGGGATGCAGAGCACATTTACTTAGAAAAGGAGAGCAATGTGAGCGTGCATTATCAAATCCTGTGAAGGAAATCATACTGGTGGTGGAATGACAGGATTACCAGTCCCATGGATGCTGTGATTACCAGCCCTATAATACGTACTTTTTCCTAGTTTCCTGGTCTTTAGCACTTCTGTACATCATGGTCTTTAAGAAAAAAAAAAATTAGAAGAACATGGTTTCACATTTTTCTTGCCTTTCAGACTGATTCAAATAAACTGTCTTTCCAGTGCAGGAAAGAAGAGACAAATGATATTTCTAAGGTAAAGAATAGTGATAAATTAAAAGATTCACATAGCCCAATTCACCAAGCTCTTTCTGATAGTAGCTGGTTGTGAGAAAAATAAAGAACCTGTTTTTCATTGGACAGATACAATTTAATTGAAAAAGCATGGTTTATTCGAAGGTTTTGGATTTATTCTGTGTATTTTCTGTTTCTTCTCAAGGTTTCCTCTGAGTCCTTCTCGTTTCCATTTTTTTCCAAGTTCCCTGCTGCCTATCACAATTTTCCCTGGCCAAAGATGTTTATCCTTTTTCTCCTCTCCTTTCCCTTACCCCCAAAAGCAAGTGGCCACTCAGGTATTTCTTGTCTCAGGAAAAAGAAAAAAAAAAAACTCATCGAAAAAGAGCAAAATATTTTGTTTCAATACTTTCAACATGAGAACATGCAAGAATGAAAGAAAAGCACTAACTGCCATTCCTTGGCATTTTTTATAGGAAGACTCAGCCTCACTTCAGCTAATTTCAGCTTTCCAGAAGTTAGACATTTAGCGAGCCAGCCATTTGGGCTTCCTCTGTAGTCAACAGAGACCGGCATGTGCCCAGGTGAATTCATCCTCCCAATCTTAGTCACCTCTCCTAGGATGGGATGAATCACATTTGCTAGAGCCAGGGAGGCTGAACTGCTGGCTTAGATTAAGCCCTGAACCTTGAGACAAAGTTTGGCTGGAGGGTTTCCACCCAAAGCGAATATGCACATTATGAAAAATATCACTGTTTTTGACACAAAACATTCAAGTACTTTTAAGCAAAACATGTGGGCATTTTAACTGCTAGGTATTTGTTTCTGTGTTTAATCCAAAATTACATAAATGCGCTACTCCACATTTCCTATTTTTTTTAAATTGTTCTGTAATTTTTCCTGAAATTGTGTGTTTTCATCTCCAGTTCAAAATTAAGTTTAAAGTTAAGAATTCAATGATTTGGGTGAAATAAAATTTACTTTTTCACAGATCTGTTGATTAACTGTTATTCACTGAAGTACTCCAGTGATTTCAAGACTTGTCACTTGTATAGAATCTGTTGATATGGGAAATATTTCAAGAAAAGGGCATGTCTCAGCAGTTTAAAAAAAAATGTTTGTCATATACAAGTCCAATGGTATGGGAGTTACCAACTGAGAGACTAAGCTTTGCTTAAACTTTGACTTAAAAAAATTTAAAGCTTTGACTAAGATTTAGAGAGTACCTGAATATTATCTCCACAGGTATCTGGTTACTCCAAGGTAGAGAATAGTGACCACCCTTTTGCCTTTCTTAAGGGCTAGTCAGATGAAAGAGGATAGCTAGCCTGTCCTCCTTATGTGACGATAACCCATTAGCCCAAAATCCTCCTGATACCCAAACAACCGCGATATTCTTGCAAAATCCCTTTTCTAGAACTGTAGTGATCAGCAAATAAAGAGACTGTTTGGTACATCTAGTATATGTATTTAAGTATAACTACTTTCATCCAGCAGTACTGGGAAGCAGTCACATACTGGGAATATTAAACATGTTTTACTTGGGAAGCCACTGAGGAGAAAGGTCTCAGGAGGAATAACTGACTCCACAGCCTGGGGGAAGGTGAGAGGTCCCCTGGTCACATTGCGGAGCCACAGTAAGGTCGTGCCTGTTGTTCCTCATGGGCCACACTCAGGTCCTAAGCGGCTGTTTGCCTAAATCCTCGTTTCCACAGAGAAAATAACATTTCCCAAAGCATCTGAAGTGTTAAAAATTAAGGTCAAATTTTGGGCAATGGAGTGATCTGCTTTGCTCAGTAGAATCCTTTAATACGGAAGGACACAGCTTTGTCATGCAATGGGGAAAGTGGGAGCTTTTTTGTTGATAACATTTATAAACTGAGTGAAATAACTCTTAAAGTTGTTACGGATAGTAATGTTCTCTTCTTATACCTATAAAGCTGTATAGTTAAATCAGCCAAAATGACTACTAACATAGATACCCAGCAACATCTAGTGACCAGATCAGGCTAATGCAGGAAAATATTAGGAATGGGTTCCTGCACAAACACACTTAAGTCTGAAGCTAAAACCCTGATTTTATGCTCTTGTTTCATCAAGGTTTTGTTCCAGCTAAAAATCATTCCATTCCTACATAAAATGCACTAGGTTTAAGGTAGTCATTTTCTTTAATCAACATTCAGATTTTGAGAGAAAACTCTTTCCATAAAAAAAAAAAAAA
>VZTL01053767.1:71181-81311 GCA_013400535.1 Scopus umbretta
AAAAAAAAAAGAAAATCCCACACAACCGAATAGGTCAAAAAAGGAATGTGAAATTATTGGAAACTGTTGTTAAACTAATAAAAAAATCTGCATATCAGACCCTGCTTTTAAGCAGCAGTGATGGTGTAGAAGCACTGAGATGTCCATGATGTGGGCTGAGAACTATGTTGTATCTTTATTTAGGGGTTCAGACTTTAATATATAACCTATTAAAACATAGGCAATAAGACGTTTTAAGCAATATGTTTAACAGATGGTGGCTACCCTGACTGTGTGTATGGATGCTGGAATAATATGTAAGCAGCAGAACTCTTTTTTTTTACTTTTTAAATATTGCTTTTATTTGATGGAAAATATAAATGAAGGTAGAAAACTTTCTTACGCTTTTTTTAACCAGTTCAACTGACCAGCTGTTTCCCATATTAACTTTATCAAACACCCATGGGGGAAAATGTGCAATTTCTTGGGTAAACAAATTACCAGCAAAAAGACAAAAGTGGCAAATTTGTGACTGTGTACGTCAGCAATTTCAGATATAAGTCTCTGGGGCCTAATTCTTAATATGTTACACACCCACAAACCTAAGACCTTGTCGGCTTTCAAAAACTGATCCCAACTGAGATAGGATGCCAATTTAAAGCAAAATAGCCCTTCTTGAATACCACACCATGTATACAACTCTTACCTCAGAATAACTACCTCTTGTTCTCAACAAATTAGTGGTTTTCAACCAACAATAACCTATCGAGGATGGCTTTTCCAGAAGGAACTTGAACACAGGCAGTGAGTCCTCTGGGTCATACTGACCTATAAAAATCCCAGGAGGAAGGCACACAGAGCTGGACTGGGAATATCTCCTCCTTGTGACAAATTCTTCCTTCCTGGCTTGACTGCCCCATTGCACTCCTGGCTGTTGGAGGTCTGGCCACAAACATGGTTCAGCCCCAAGATATGTAAGAGGCCCCTGACACTGCTTCACCCTATGAAGCCAAAGCTTCTTCTGGGTGACACAAATTTCTAAGCCTCTTCCCAAGCCTCCACATCAGGTGCAAATAACCCCAGGGACAACTGCTTCTTACCTATGCTTAGAAACTGCAACTAAATGAGCACGGCTTGTCTGCTGACTTTTCCACGGACTTTTTTTTCTGCCAAATCAATCCCAAAGTGTGAGTCGGGAAGCACATATGGAGTTGAGTGACTCAAAAGGATGGACAGGCACAGGCACCCAATGAGGATCTTGCGGGGTTTGCGGAGGGGTTGTATGAAAATATTAGAAGTGAGCATTCAATTCAAATGCACTGGGCGAAGCAGTTTCCTAGCACGGCTAACACTCTGCTCATATTGGCTCCTTTCACTGGCCTTCAGTGAGTTTCTGCTTCTTCCCTGCATCATAATTCATTTCTCAGTCATGTTCCTGTGCAAAGACACTAAAAGACAAGCTGATTTCTCTACAGTGTAATCATGGCAAGGCTTCTGACAGGAGCATATTTTGGAAGAGTTTTATATTTACTTAGGAGAGGAATGATACAAATGACTCTCACATTGTCAGCCAGAAGGAGCAGAGTCACCTTTGTGTCCATCACCTATGTGGTACCCACGTGTGTGTGTGGCAAATACACACAGGAGTTGCACAGGGATAGCACCAACAGCACTAAAAGCTCAGGTGACCCCAATATAATCAGACAAGAAAAAACATCTCGTGACCCAAACCAGGCATGTCTGCACCCACTGAAACCTGGCACCCCGCCAGTGGCAGGGGAAATGGACAAGGAGGCAGAGGACAGGCCATCGTATAATCCCTTTCACACTCTTACCTGAAAGGCAAAGCAAGACAAAGGAGAGAAAGGAAAGGGCTTTTTTAAACGAAAGGTTATGCCCCTCATTCAAGAAAAGCTTGAAAATAGGGCACCCAAATGGTGTAACTGCAGAAAGCCAGCAAAAGAAGTCCCAAATGTTTTGATCATGGTATATTTTATTGCTCTGCAGAAAGGAAAACAAAAATACTTGATAGTTACATAACTGATATTACAAGATTGCTACCCCAGTGGGGTACAGGACTTTTCTGTCTAGCCTTTCTCCCCTTCATGGGCCACCCACAGTCCAGCCCCAAGCTTCCAAAACCATCCAAGACAGCCTGCTCAGCCACGGGGAAGGTCCCTTCTCAAGAACTAAGCCACCCATACATTGATACCCAAAATAGCTTCTGCTCCCTGAGCTGCTCCACAGCTTTGTTATTAGAAATGTATCTTGTTCATTCATATCATCTCTTTCTTTATCTAAGTGTAAAAATTTACTGCCTGGGAGAAAAATGAAATCTTGGAAAGCGGTCCGAGGTCAGATTGTCAGTGTTGTGTGGATGAGTTGAGGTCAAAGACATCTTATGCCAGAGCACTGGATATCCTTAAACTCAGGCATTCTCTTGGCAAGACAGAAAAAGTATTTAGGGTCTGTTCCAAAGACTTGCATTACTCTCCATCCACCATGTGTGAAGCACTATTTTCGCAAATGATGTGTGCTATATATATTTTTAAAGGTGAATGCATAGCCTGATTATCACCTATGTCACGGGGAGCTTTTGCTTCCCAGCCACATGAGGCAACTCACTAAATAATCATTGATCTTTTAATTCTGCGAGAATGAAATGGGAAGTTCCCATGACAATTCATTTGACTATTTAAATGAATTTCCTATGACCTTTTGAACACATGTTCTCATAAATAATTTTACTGGCAAAAATGCTCACCAAGACAACAACTCTCCAGTGAACACTGCAGGATATATTAGAAATCAAATCTGCATCCACAGACAAGAGCACCTGCACCAGGAACCCATTGCTAAGAGGCAGTTGGGGGATGTGGGACTCTAACTACACACCACACTTGGTCACTTCAGGTTTGAAGTCTGCTCACCTGATCCTGGAGGGACAACCTGCATTTCTGCCTGAGATCCCTGACCAAGGGACCAGGTCACCTTTTGCGTACACAGTCCCTCACACCACAGCAGGTGTCCCACCCCACGGATCATCATGGACCTCCACCTGCTTCATGAGGAGCAGCCTGTGGCAGGGGAAGAGCAGGACTGCTGCCCTTTTGACAGCAGATGTGTCTCTGATCTAGTCAAAACACTTGCAGAAGTGCTCACCAACCTTATTCAGGGTCATCCTCCACAGCTATGGGTGGAGGGCCCTCAGTGGAGATCTGGAGGAGTGGTTCTGTGGAGCCATGGGGCTTTGACAGGACAATGATTTACACCAGAGGCTCTCCACTTCACTTCCAAGTGCCTTCTCACAGCTGTACAAGTCCTTTCATGTATGCTTTCCGCTTGGATATCCCAGTTGATACAGTGACCTTGATGTCCAGCCTTGAAAGAGAGCCCTAGAGGTTCCTTCTGCACATCTTTGCACATCTTATGAGGGACCCAAGTCCCTCCAGTCTCCAGAAATTTCTAAATATGTGAAGGAAATTATTCTAAGGCATTTATGTTATGATTTTGCCCAGACATTACTCAAAACCAAAACCAAAGGCTGATTAGTCTGTCAGAACAGATGAAACTCCAGTTTTGGAGAGCAGGAAGATTCCCCTGGGTAGTTCACTACAAAAAGCAGACTCCAAAATATAATGAAATTAAAAATTCAGGTAAAAGAAGTATCTGAGATCTATGAAATCTAACTATTACCATGTATACGAGATAAAATATCTCTGTTGATCTACCTATTAAATAATGTATCTGCTACAAAATTATATAATGAAAAAAATGAATTACTTATTGTAATTCTGGGGAGCAGGAAGGTGAAACATCTCAAATTCTTCCAGACAGATGCTTTTCTGATAGTGTGAGGATATTCACAAACCTCCTTGTAAATGCCGTGCTGTATGCACATGTGCCAATTTTCATTCTTTCAAAGACTTCAGAAGTCAGGCTTTGCGCATATGAGTGCAGCTGATGCCTTTGATTGAGGATATTGTTATTACTAAATGCACTTCTGTCACATTTGCTCATCTGAATGCAACCTCTGAGGAGTTATCTGCACACAAGCTGCTTTGGAGAGTGTGCAGCACAGACCTTTCCTTTTTGATATTACATGTGTTTGTTCTCTTGAAAGGCTTTTAGCCCTGAGGTAAGGATTAGACAACAATTTAGCAGCCTTAAAAGACATCATAAAAAAATAGACTCAACTGTCATCTTCAGAAGAAAGAGGCCTCATTTGGTTTTCAAGGGTGTTGCGTTGTTTTCCACGCTAGGGTTACTGTTGCTTACAGCAGATGCAAAACAGAATCATTTCAGCAAACTGAGTCATTCTAGAAACTCCATTGCTGTAATTTCATTACGATAGTCTCTTTTTCCGCCAGTGCTCATCACACATCTACCTTGTAGTTCACCAGCACAACAGAAAAAAAATGTTTCAACTGACATACTTTGAAGTGAAACACCAAAATGGAGCTCACGGCATCACCAGCCTGGGCATCAAAATCAATTCACGTCCAGTCTGGAAATCAAAACCAATTTGCATGAATAGTTACTCCCATCGCTCTGGACAGAACTACCACCCCATCCCACCACAACGCCAGCCAGCCTGCGGTTGCATGATCTTAGCAGCCTCTGGAGAATATTTGCTCCCTCCTAGGACAACAAAACTGTGCAAGTTAGAGGGCAAGAACATAGCAGTATGCTTTTTTCTGGAGTACTGACCTTCTGCCAAAGCCCTTCAGATGACTGTATTTCCCTTTGCATAGCAGAGATGTATTGCACAACCTTCTCCAGACAGTGTTGGTGGTACAAAAGGTGCACTTTTACATGGTTTTTACACTGACAGCAGCACAGGCAACCACAACCCTGTTATGTCCATAAAAACAGGCTCAGGGTTTGGTGTGTATGAAATATTGGTATGAAATGGCTCAACAACAATTTGTACGTCAATTAGTGCAAGAGAAAATGTACTGGTTTAAATCCATGACATGCCAAAAAATGGTGTTATAGATCAAATCAGTCATAAGTGTAATTAATGCCCAGGTTTGATGCAGAGGTACATAAAGAAGCTAATAAGCTTGTTTATGGAACCAGGCAACTAAAAGAGTGAGAGCACCCACTGTTGGTCAAAGCATCAGTATAGAGTTAGTCCTGAGAAGAAATCATCTGGCTTAAAGGCATTTGGTTTTGATACAGAAAAAGGAGAGGTTAGGCTACTGATCAATGGAGCCGGCTTTTCTTTTGCTCTTTTTCTAGGAATTTCAAGGAAGCAATAGCAGAAAAAAACTGAAAAGTTTACAAAGAAGGCATTGAGGAAGCACCAAACACAGGAGCTGTGGCAGCATGGTGCAGAGAAAAAGTTGAGAGAGTGAGTTTTTAAGGCAAGCACTGTCAGAAAAGTCTTGAATCTGTTGCAAAGATGCTACC
Source organism: Scopus umbretta (assembly GCA_013400535.1). Taxonomy (NCBI): domain Eukaryota; kingdom Metazoa; phylum Chordata; class Aves; order Pelecaniformes; family Scopidae; genus Scopus; species Scopus umbretta. Next base: position 76,576 of record VZTL01053767.1, read on the forward strand.
CTTGCTTGATCCAAAGACAGAAGACATTGATTCAAGCCTCAGTTTCTAATGGAAAACACCTGGTGGGGCCTGGTGTTTCCCAAATGCTTGAGTCCAAAAAAGGAGATAACAGGATATTCTCACCAACATTTGGGAGCTGCTCCAGAGCACTGTTTCAGAAAACATTGCTCTGGGCATTGTAGCAAAGAGGTAGACCTCAGCTAGGTGACAGAGTTAGAAAGCTTGTCTCCCTTGGATCCTCTTGTCACTGTCACTGGGGACTGACAGGCTTTAAATAGGCTCTAAATGAGCTCAGCAGAGACTCAGCCCATGATGTTCCAGTTATTATACCACTGTGGTTACAGTTTGACATGTCATTGACAAGATTTGCAATGAAAGATATATTTAATTTCATTCTTTCCTCACCAAAGAATAAGGGGAATCCAGTGTGCAAAAATCACTGGTTCTTCCTCAAGGTTCAGCTGTTTTTGGAAAAATTGATCAGACAGCCTAGACTACCCTAAGTCCTCTCAGCCTACAACAGGATGAAGATTTGTTTGCTAGTGTTACTACACTTTTACAGCTAATTATGCCATTAAGTATGTTCTATAGCAATACTGCTGGGGGAATAAAAAAGAGATCCTCCTCGAATAACTCAGGTTGGAAGGACCTTGGGAGCTTCCAACCCAACCTGTTGCTTAGAGATCAGGCTGGACACAGAAACTAGTATGGGATTCTTTAGTCAGTACAGAGCCTAATCATTGGCACAGGCAGCACTCTGCAAAAGAGACCAGAATAAGTCAAAACAGCATAGGTCTGCAATTAAATACACGGGAAAATATGTGGGGGAGTATCAAGCCAGGCTAGGCTAGCACAGCATAGCACAGTACAGAATTCCCACTGAATTCTCCAATTGCTACGAAACACATTCCCAGAAGGGTTTGCTGTTGTTTTTTTAAGTTGCAGATGTTGAGCAAGAAAAAAATAATGAAGCTCTATTGAACTCAAAGTAACCTTTCAAGCAAGTACCTGGGATTTTCATTCAGGTCTAGATGCTTGGCCCCTGCACATTCTAAGGAAATGCAAAGTATATATCCCTATGAGCGTGCTGCCACCAGCTTTGGAGAGAACAGGGATCATGGAGAGGACTTTATTGTCAACTTGTCTGTGGTTTAACATGAGAAAACAAACGTGAACCTGGATGGTTGAGAAAAGCCATAGATATTTATGTTGAACAGAGGACAAAGAAACACAATATAACTGTGTTCGACGAAAAGTTCAAGTGTGTGATTTTGGAAAGTACTAAATAAAATGACATCTCAAACACTGCACCTTGATGAGGACAATGTGATATTAATATCAATGCAGATGTTCATGCCAATACCTGCACACAATGATGCCAGTAACTTAGAAGTTTTGGAAAGAATTACCCTGACTTTCCCAGATATTAATTCATCACTACTACCATAGTTATCAAAAGGAAGGCCTGAAGTTCATTTTATTTTGCATCATAGTAAATAAACTGCATTAATTAAAAGACACTGGAAAACCGATCATATATCTGAAAAGCAAGGCAGAAGAGTGACTCTAGCCTCCGTTCAAAGTCCACTCAAAGCAGTAAGACTATGTATCAACAACCTATTTGGTCTTTCGTGACTGTACATGGCTGAAATCAGTGGGAAGCTTGAACCTGACTTAAGAGGTACAGGTTATGCTGCATAGGGTGAGTTTCTCTGAATATGCAGTGCAATAAAAAGCATTTGTAGACTCTTTCAAAGCAAAATTACTCCACTGGTGTTATAGGAGAAAATTGTTCTTATTATGAAGTATATACTGTGCTCCTTTGGAGGATTATTTTTCAAATTGCAATTGCAAGAAGATATATAAACTGAATTATTTTTCAAATTTAATTATTTTTCAAATTGCATTTGCAAGAAGATATATAAAATGAAGTTAAAGTGCAGGGTGAAGTAACAAAAAAGGAATAAATGAAAGAAAGTTTTAGGTTAGATGCATCTACCACCTTATCACATACTGCTGACACAGGAATGGAGATTGTTGGAGGTGAACAATGGAAATTACCTTAAAAAAAAAGATTATTTTATTAGCCCGATAAGGATCTCGAGCACACATAGTAACTAGATAAAAGACAACACTTACTAACATATAGAGTTATGAACTTGAGGAGCTGGTCATAACACACTAGCTGAAGCTGGCAGCCTTATGGCTCACACACTATATGATATAACCTGTCTTCCAACACCTGAGGAAATTAGTTTTGTTCTCTGCTGTGTAAGGTGTACACCCATCTATTTGTGTGCAGATATATGGATTCTGATACGAGGCCTGCTGAAATTAGTAGGAAGGCTCTTATTCGTCTCAGTGGAGCTTTGGATCAGTCTGTAGCCAACAGGAATTTAGACTTCATTGCTATCGTGCATTGGCATAGCTGAAGATTCATGTATTTCCACAATGAGCAGCCAATGCCAACACCTTGAAATATATTTATCAAATCATATCTTTCCTGTGACACCACTGTTTTCATATTTTTTATGTTTTATTTTACTACTGATGCCTTTTTCTTCTGTATAACTCAAACTAATAAACTAACTTCCATGCTGGTAATAAAAGCTCAGAGTCCAAGGCACCCCGTTAGCACGCTGTCCTGACAGATCAGGGCAGCTCTGCCCTCCCAGACAGTACTTGTCAAAGAAGGCTAAAGAAGCACACCTGCATCCTTTCTTCTTCCCTGAGAAGAAAATAGCCATCTAGCCTTGCAAGATATGGACATTAATCTTTATGTAAATCTTATTACAATGAGTTGGCAAAGCTGCTATTATTGGTTGCATGAACATCACAAGACAGATGTCTAAACAAAATTGGACATTTTGATTTTTAAACCAAGATTAAAGTTAGTTTTCAGTTATTATGATTCCTGGCACAAAGTGCTCCAAACACCTTATCAGCATGTTTTTTCTTTCCTTTCATTTATTAAAGCATCTAAATGAGATTTCATCCTGCATGCATAGAGTAAACACAATCTTAAGACAGCACTTAGGAAATAGTCTTTGTTAAATTATAATCTCTTGAGCTTCAGTCTATATTCCAGCTGTCATTAGAGAGATTAAAGTGAACCTTTCTGTGCCTTGTTTATTTTAAACATTCAGGATTCAAAACCATATAAAAGGTAAGATTTACTGTACCAAAACACAAATGCATAGTGTTGTCTGAGGGAGACAATGAAAGTCCCTGTATATGCTGCCACTGATACATTAACTCCAATTTGGAATCATCCCACGTGTTTATTTCGGCCATCAGAAGCCTTCTTAATTTACAAGAACAGTTACAGTTCACCTGTTATCTAGCTTTTTTCTTTCTTTTTTGGAGGGGGTGCAAGATCAGAGTTGAGCCGTACATTCAGACACAGAAGATACCAGCTACAGTCACTTGCATGAGCAGTGCAGCAATTAAAACCAGTGCTTCGACATCATGGTGGAGAGATGATCTAATCCCAGCCTGGTCCTTGTACTCCAGGACACCACCTGCATCTCCTCTTCTAGGGCACCACACACACTTTGTGATCTGACATAGGCCCAGACCACGGGGACCCTCTCCGGAGGCCCAGCCCATGCCATTAAGATATCTCCATGAGTTCATGGGGAGATCAAATATCCTGTGCCTGCCCTCAGACATCTCAGTCTCACAGCCTCCCTTCAAACCACCCGGGAGGAGACAGTGCCCTGCAGACACACTGGGATTCCACTGGCCTTCAAACACGGGGCATGCGCATCAGCCAGCATGTATTTTTCTGGGCTACCGCTAAGAGAAAACAGCTATGCACAAACCCTGGAAGAGTTCATGGTTTTTCCCCTGTTCAAGGAAATCACCTGGTTTCCACAGTGCATTTGGTATTATTGGCATGGTGTTCACTTCCCTTAACTCTCCGTTTCTGCCCTTCTGTTTGGGAGCTGCACTTGGCCCCCCCATGTGCTCTCATGGGTTGTTTCAGACTCTCCAGGTCCCCCTGCATTCTTGCTCCCTTCACAGGTGTTGCAAGCTTGCATCTCGCCCCCCCGCCCTTGCTCTCTAATGGTGTTGGCAAGACAGGCACCATCTGTGTCCACATGCCAGCAGAGATGCACAGTCTGAGTACCCTCTACCAAAGCAGAAGGACCATGAAGATGCTGAAGTCCACTCTACCATGGGGTTGTGATGGAAAACTGCGAAGGAGCTTAAAGAATGGAGGGCCAACTGGCAAACAGAAAGGGAAAAAGAGCAAAGAAATCATTGAGAATCCATGGATAAGGATAGACTGAATAAGGACCCAAATATTATGGAAGGTCAGAGAAAGGCAAGAAAATATTAAACAAATAAAGCTGAAAGAAGTGAAAAAGAGTATATAAATAAAAAAAATATATAGAGAAAGGAGGACAGTAATGCTCAGTGCAAGAAGGTGTAAGGAGTGGCTATTTTAGGGAATGGAAGAATTCATTCAATGTCGATAGTCATATCCCCAAGCAGAGTCAATCAGCGTTGGATGAGGACTTTATATCACATCTACCCAGGCAATGCTGCACACTGCTTATGCGATGATGAGTCTCTGAGGTCTCCTTATTGCACAGGCTTCCCAGGAAAGGGACGTGTGTACACCAGATGCAGCATCCATTATTTTCAAGTTATAAAACTAGAACAGCCATCTGAATGAGGACTCAAACAAAATTGTAGAATCATAGAACAATCATAGAATAGTTTGGGTT
>VZTL01053769.1:262-16889 GCA_013400535.1 Scopus umbretta
AAAAAAAAAAAAAGGCCAGGTACAACTTTGAAAAGGCACAAAGGAACACAAATCTTGTGAATCTGTGTGTAGCTCCCAGGCAGAACTGTTCATCTTCATTTGTCACCCGAATTTAATCTACAATACCTGGGGAGAGCTAAGATCTTCACGATAACATTTACAACAACTAGTGTCAAGAACAGAGTGTATTTTAAGTAAGTAATAGGAAATCCTGAAGAAATAATTTCCATCCCTGGAGATAATCAAAACCCAACTGGACATGGCCCTGAACAACCTGCTCTGGCTGGCCCTGCTCTGAGCAGGAGGTTGAACCAGGCCACCTCCAGAGGTGCCTTCCTGCCTTGGCTAGTCTGTGACTGTCAGTGAAATTCATGCCACTGAGACACTTTTGGGAGGCTGCATGGCAGTTGGAAAGCCACATCCTACAGCCATAGAAGTTCAGGGTTTCCTATCACTTGCACGCTTAAACATACTTTCTAAACTAAACACTTTTAGAAAAGTTCTCTGGAATTATATATTTTGTTTTCTGACAGGTTAATGTGTCATCATATTTCAAAAGTAGTAACATTTTGATTTTATTTTGAATACCAGTACAGCACATTAACTGATAGGTTAAGAAACCAAACCAAACCAAACCAAACCAACAAGGCTACTTATACCCTAACAGATCTCAAACAACAACAACCCAAATATCTCAATGTGTTGTCATTAAGACTTAAAACTTTCTGGCTATACAGTCTCAGAAAGGTGCAACAATGTGCTCTTCTCATGAAACTTTTTAGTACAACTTCTAACTCAAAAAAACGTTATTTTACATTCAGCACTTTTTCTGGCAGTCCTTTAAACTACACTTTTCTTTGACTTACAGAGCTGTCAGACACTGTTTAAAAGTCCTCAATAAACTAAATCGATTGCCCTGAAACAAAGCCATCAATCATATTGACTAGTTCTTAGAAGGGCCAACATCATGTTAATTGTGTGCAAAATTAACGGGAATTTGCAAGTGATTTTCTCAAGTAGAATCCCTCCTAAGCTTTACATGTGTTGAATTACTAAGTATTCTTACCATAGAAGTAGCTCAGGAAATCACTTAATATTATCAAAACATAGGAAAAACAGTAAGAGATGAGAAGTTTTTCTTTTAAAACCTTGGTTGCATCAAATAATAGCTACCACGCTCCCCTGAGGTTTTAGGGCAGAGCTGCTCGCAGCAACTGTGCGCCTTCTAACACCCAACAGCTGCTGCAGCTCTTGGACATTAGACTCACGGAAAGCCCTGGCCAGCTGAGTGTCAGTGTTCAAAATGCAAGCAGTAGTCGTGTAACACACCTAAAACAAGGACGCCGTGTTCAAATCCACTGAACAAAACCCCCACCGCTATTGCCATGTTTCTAAATTCCAGAAATGTCCACTTTGGTGATCACACAATTCATTTTGTAGAGGTCTTAGTGTAATTCCTTATGAACAGTATTAAAATTGTAAGCACAGCTGTATCCATTTTAGACTGACAAGCCTTTGTTCTTAGTTTCAACCCTCTACTTTTTTCATTTTATAACTTGGGGGGATATTCTCTTATTGATGAGTTCAATGTTTCTTATATAACTCACTGTGCAGGAGAAGATAATTATCCCCTGAGTAAGGTCTGACACCTTTCTTCCCCTTTCCTTTTTTTTTTTTTTTTTTTTAAAGAGTGGGTAGATGAAAGCATGCTTTTTGAATTTTATATTGTATGTAAAATAATCATACTTCTTTCCCATTTGATCTATATAATCTGTATCTAGCATCAGTCACATAAGCTTAAAAAACAACAGGGGCAGATCACATGAAAGCATTCTGGAGGGGCAGATGTGGAGATTAACAACTATGAGAAGGATACATTTTCACCAGCCTTCCAGACAGATCATAATATCTCTTAAGACAAATTTTAATCCTGCAAGTAACAGACTGATGACCTAAAACATTCTCAAAGTGTAATATTATGTATGACATCTACACATGTTGGGGGAGTTGAAATCCAAAAACGTAAGAAAAACAAGTGGGGATTTTGGATGGTTTGGGCTTACGTTTGTTTTAAAAGCAGCCTGTCAGCACTTCATGGTCCATTAAGAAAGTTGTCTTGCGTTCTCCTTCAAATACTGTTCCTTCTGGGAGACTTTTCTCAAGAATACCAAGGGCCAGATTGTGGGTCACACTCTATCCACATTGCATGTCTGTGTTGGCATAAAAAGGCTAACAAATTCAGAGCGATGGCAGGCAAGACAGCTCAGCTGACCTAAAAGGCTAAGGGGCAGTTCACCCACTCCTTCGCTGTCTCCCGATTCTACCTCGGTTCTCTTTTGCTCCCAGACGCATGCTCTTGTGCCTCTCCCGCACTGACTGTGGTACTAATCTGATTTAACAGCAAGCTGATGCAGCTCACCACAGTAGCAGAAAGCCGAATTCCCCCTCCCCCCCTTATTACTTTTCTATTCCCCTCTGAACTGCTTTGGTTTACCAAGGGGTCAACTAAGCATCAAGACAGAATAAGGAGCAGAGGGAGGAGAACATGGGACCGTGCCTTTCAGTGACAGAGAATGCTGCGATCAGCTAAGTCCTCCAGTTACATCCTAATTCACCTAATTTCAATAGCTGAGAACCAAGCAAATGGAATAAACTGGCAGCAGGAACCTGCCTACCTCTCGGCTCGCTAGAGCATATTGCTGGGTGCAGTCAGAGCATTACCGTGCTCTGAAGTTCCTTTTAAACTAATTCTCAGAAAAAAAAAACCCAATTTAGAATAGCATTCAAAACTTTGAAATTTAGGCTGAAAGTAGGCCTCAACACCTAGAGATCAAGGGACAATAAAGCTGCTCCATCTTGCATCCTACTAGCTCAGCTTGTCTGAACCTGCAAGTGTGGTGTTCTGCATCCACTCATAGTAAGAGGCATTAATTATATTCCTGAAAGATGTATTTATTAACCCGTACCAGGAATTTTTTAGAGAGCAAGGGAAGGGGAAGGAAAAGAATCATAATCCTTAATGGTGAAGGGTGAGAGAAGCAGGATAAGTGTTTGGAAAAATTACAAAAGTCTTTGAAAGACCGAACTGAAGACATGGTCTGTTCAAAAATCCAGCGAGGTGAAAACTCAAATACATCCAGGAGATCTTAGATGTAGGTGTCATATTTGTTAAAAATTGAGTAAGAAGCGAGCCTCCTGGGAAGGAAGGCCACTCTCCCAGGTAATTTGAACATTTTCCCTCTACCAAGTTACACAACTTGTGAAGACTACTCTGGTGCTGGCTCTCCTGGGGAGCAGAGTGGGAACAGCTGAATGCACCGATGTTGTCATAGTATTGATTTGTTGACCTAAACAAATGCACTATCCAGCAATACCTTTCCTGCAGCAGTTTCATGAGCAGGAATTCTGCCCGATTGCTATGTTCAAACCTCAGTTTGCCAAGCAGCGGCATCAGCGTTGACTGAAACAGCAGCTCTCCTCCCAGCACCGTGTGCCCTCGGTCAGGCCAGGCCAGGGGTGCTGACACCACAAAGAGAACCATACTCAAGAATGGACTTGGGCTCAAAATGATCTGCCTGGGGGTTTTGTGCATGTCTTTGTTCTTTCTTTGGATCAATTTTCTTAAGAAGTTACTCAATCCAACAGAACATAATGTCCCTAATATGGTTGAACTAAACCAGAGTTTTCTGGCATGAATAAAAAGCTGCTGGTTCAGTCTCCCTCCCCAACCCTTACCCCCAGACCTTTTTTAAAGAAAAATGCAATAATTAGGTTTCATTACTGCATTACTAACTAAATGTGCCCTAACAGCCCAGATAAGTAAACTGAACCTTAATTAAGGATTTAATTAAGTATCCTCTTTAAGTTATTGCATGTGTATTTTATCCATAATACTGACTATAAGACTAACACATTTGCAGCAACACTGGAGTCTCCTTGAACATACTGACACCTTCAGTGAGGTACTGGAAATTAAATAAATACAGTATACTACAGAGAGATTTTCTCTGATTTAACCTGTATATGCCTGAAATAGAGTAAGCACATATTCAGAATAACAAAGGATACTTTTTTTGAGATAACTAAAAGATAAAAAGATGATATGAAAATAGAATAATGTCCAAAACCTGAAATGACAAGAGAAAAATCAATGGAGATAGGTGTTGGGCATTTTTTTTTTAAAAAAAAAAGAAGCACAATGCTTTTGGATGCCATACTAAGTACAATCTTAGTGCAATATTCAGTACAAACACATATATTTGTATTAAAGTGTTAAAAACCTGAATGGTAAAGGCATGCTTTTATATTAAGGTGCATGCTTAATTGTCAAGTAAATGTCTAGATAGTGAAACTGAGTCACAGAAACCAAAACATATGTCCTAAGCACCGAGACTTTGAGGAGGTAAAGATTGATCAGTTTGCAAAAATACAGTAAGATACTCCTCTTGAGTAATTTTTCTCTCAAAAAGAAAACAATTTGGTTAATTGCCCCCCCACCCCACCCCGACACCACTCATCTGCTTTCTGTCAGATGTTTAAATGGTTTATTCCCCCAAAAAAGAATTAAATTTGCCAGAAGGAAAAAAAAGAACATGTTGAAGGCAAGCATACAACTTTTAGCGAAAATCCTTTATGTTTCAGAAATTTTGATTTCTTGATAGAAAACTCTAACAAAGGCACAGGCAATGTGTAAACCAGTGTTAAAAGGAAGACACTGGCTCAAAAGACTCTCATGCTCTTGAAAAAGCTAGGCTTTGTCTTTGTGCAAGACACTTGACCTTATTTTTTAACCATGGACAGTTTAGCTGTAAATTGGGTCAGGGTACTCAAAGTAAGAGTCAGCTAAGCAAAAATAAAGCATTGTATCTGAGAGGAACTAGCAACACATATGTGGATTAATTGCACTTTGTTAAGCTGAAACATCACTGCAGGATTCAAATTCTGACTAAATTATCATTCATATTAGTTCTATTTATAAAATTAAGAAAAATCCTGCAATAGCCATTGAACCTTCTTTACATGTGCATGTTTACTGCAACCAGTGGAAGTGGAGCTTCCCACTTTGATCCCACTTTGCTGGATCAGACTTGTTCTGACTGTAGCATTTGTCACTAAGTGTGCTGCCATTCCCCGGCACCCGCGCTGAAGGGGAACCTCCAGCTACAGACATGGTGTTATGACACACAAACGGCAGAAATTCAGGTATCCCAGAGGACCCGCTCCTACAGCAAACAGGGAACTTCAATCTTGCGGTCCACAAATGCAGGGCTGCTTGAATAAAGGAGGCAACTCTTTCTACCACCTCTTCTGTGTAGGAATTCAGTGAAAAATACACTAGGTTACTTATTGAAGTTTTCCTCCTTTAGGATAACCCCCTCAGGCTTGCTTTTGCAACAGGACGAAATTTGAGCCTGATGAAGGGCAGAGCTGGCTACAGTCAAATGGAATCCACATGCTTGTGCAACATGAAAAGGCAGAATAATAGAAAGAAGTTACTACATGTCTTGACTGTAGAGTTTCCAGCCCAACTTCCTCCCATTTTCCTTACTGTCTGTCTCATTCTCATTCACATCACAACTCTCTAAAAAATAAATAAAACCAGCTGGGCTTCCTTCTGTAGCATTAGATCCAGGAAAGTATAGCTAAGCCCAGTGTTCAAGTTACACAAATTTAGATCAGCTCAGGATGAGGTCCATAAAACTTCTGAAGTAACTCACCAGTATCATAAAAGCTCAAAACCACTGGCCAAGCCAAAAGGTCTAAAAACACTGGGAAGCAGCTGAAGCTGGCAAAATTATAAGCAATTGAAAACAGACATGGTAACAGAAAGTGTTAAGAAACTTTAGCTATAGACATTGCTGCCAACTCTAGCTATAAATCAGACAAGTAAAATGGGAGGCGAACCTTCAACAGTCTGTTCAGAGCTTTTTAGAATAAAAGCATGTCTGTTTGTATACTTTTGTACAGTGCTAGAAAAATATGGTAATTAGAATGGAAATACTACATTTTGCTTTACATTAAGAACAAATTAAATAAGGGTTCTCCAGAATTTACAGAAAAATACGACAGAACTAAATATTTCCTTTCCATTTTTCAGTCTCTTCTAAGGTTTTGTTAAAGCATCAAAATTTGAAACAAACTACATCTCCCAACCAGCTTGCTTGAAAGTGTCAGCAAAATATGCTCATCTTGAATATCAGCACAATTCTCAATGAATTTCATTTCAATCATCAAGCATACTTCTTCAACAGTAGGAAAATAATTTGTACAGAACTACAGAACACTTTCTGAGTATCATAGGATTGAAGTTGGTGAATGAGTGAGGCCCCTCCTAAATTTTGGTCTTTCTGGCTAACCGTCCTCAGATCTGTTCCAGAAGATCCTTCTTTCCATCTTAAATCCCCAGACAAAATAATATTTTTTGCCTCTCTCAGTGTTTTATATCTGGGATATATTCACTCATCACAGAAATGCTGTTATTTCTCACCTTGCAGATGAGGATCAGAAGTGATTTACGCTGGTCCCATAGCAACTCAATAGTTAGACTGAACAGATGGATGAAAATAATCCAAGCAAGGGAGCCACAAACTCCCTCTCCTCTCTGCTGAGCTCTGCCACTCTTCACACCTAAGATGCACCACATCCCAGCCCTGGGCACCATGCGTTCTTCTCACCGCCTACTCCATTCCCAAAGCATCCTGGCCTTCACAGGATCGCCTTCATATTATTCCTACTGTTGCTGCTCCCTCAGCCCACTCTCCTGACAGGTTTTTATGGCTTTTGATAATACTGGTACTAGATAACCACTTGGACTGACACTCAACTCCGACAAACTTTGTTCCATGCACACAGCCTTGGGCTTCTCCAACAAGCCAGAAACAGGCAAAGAAAAAATGTGATGAGGAAGACAAGAGAGAGTGGCAGGAAAGTGAAAAAGAAGGGCAGAAGTCTTGCAGTTCACTTTTAAGTACTGGTGATGCACTGATTACAAGTTATAGGCTGACTTTCCTGTTCACGCAAATAAGAGTTATTTGTAAAATGTAATTTACCCTCAGCCAGGGCTTGTGCTACTGAGGCCATTTTTGAAAAATTATAAGGGGTTCTAAAAATATATACAGTTGAGTTTTTATTAACTCTTATTCATTGCCATTAATGACTTAATAGTAATATTTATTCTCCCCTAGATAGCTTGATAATACAGTGTGCTAGTTTTAAATAATTCCAGATTATCCTAAACATTGTTTCTGTAAAAGCTAAAGTAAATCTGTTCCTGATCTTGACTGGAGATTTAAGCCAACTAAGCATTTCACTCATTTTTCAAACTCTTACCTTATGTCTTCTCAACTATATCTCTGTGTTTGATTGAACGGCTAAATAAAAAAAAAAAGCTATGCAGTCTACCTACTGATTTCAGCCAGCTTATCTGACAGAGTTGTTACTTACAAAGTTACTTGCACACGGTTTTAAGGATCCAGTATTTCTTGCTCTAAAAAACAACTGGAAATACAAAACACTTAAGCAGCTCTTGTTTACTGTAGTATGGAGCCAAGACAATAAATAAAACAATGGTTCAATGCTTCTTAGACGTGTTTGAGTTTCTGTTGGATGCATTTCAGTATGACTTCAAGAATACATTGACCTACAGTCACTAATTTTGGGTTTGCTGAACTAACACAAGTCCAAAAATTCTTTTGCATGAAACATATGATTATAGGGGATAGTTTTACTTTGTTTTAATAACTTGTTGACTCGGTTTTAGTTGTTTTTAAGCACTGAAGAAATTGAAGTATAGGAATTTTAGGAAAATTTAGACCGGAAAAGCCTAAAATAAGCCTCATTCACTTAGAAACAAATCAGTTAAACTGTGGATGTCACAATATAGAGCCCTTTATCCAGACCACTAGGTAAAAAAATACTTTTTTTTTGCATAAACAGAAAAGTAGAGGTACGCTACTATCGCTAGATTTGAATATCTATATATACATTAGAATACATTAGTCTATCTAGAATAGGTATAGTTAGTAATGAAGTGTGACATTAAATTACAATAACAAACATGGCAGGAAGCACACACTAATTTTACATCTGGACACAGTTTAAGAGTTTCTATTTTCGAAATACATAAAATAGGAAAATAAGGCGTGAAAAGCTTGGTTAAAATGCTTAAGGTTGGCGAGTTATCCGTAAGCTGTTTTTCTGGACCATATAATACCGGGCTTCTGGTAGGCCTAGTTGGTATAAACAAGACACGTGACTAACTTGGATGAATGCTAACTCAACCTCTAGATTTGTCCTTATACAAACATCTACTTTTGCTGTAAACATCACAGAGTGATTAGTTAGATACGAATTGAAAAGTTAAGTATGAACTGATCCACATCTAATCTAATAAAGAAATGATCAAAACCTTAGAGCTATTCTCGCATAAGTGTTCAAGAATAAGTGTGGAGCAAAACCTTCCATGCTTTGATTCACTGCAAAAAGGTGTGAAGTCAGGTCTTCAGTAGCAAGAAAATATAAAGCAAAAGGGCTTGGAGTGTGGGTCTTTTCTGCCAGTGCTAAAAATTAAACAGGGTGAAGCAGGCAACAATGAAATAATGAACTGCATTGTTTTCTTTAATTTTGAGCTTAAGAATGTCTCTAATGAACAGGAAAGGAGAACCACTGGACCAGCACGTATTTAAACAATTGACTGAACCGAGGTCAGAGTGCTTAGCATTTGCCAGGACTGAAAGGAATTCAGATAGTAAATAAAGCTATTTTCCTTCCTAAATTACGCTCTCCTGAAATCTACAGCCATGGTGGTGGAAGTACACAAGGCAAGGTAATATTAAACAAGAATGAATATATAATAGCTTGGCCATTTACCACTTATTTCTCTTATTACTTATTACACTTATTACTGCTGTTAGAGCAGCAGGTGATTCTGACCCAGTGGTGATTCACATGGTTTTCAGACAACTATACTATGGTTTCATACACTCGTGCCTGCCTCGTGCCATCCTTATACAGCCCAAACCCAGCTGCATGTGACAGCCACCATCACCCGGTACATAAAGCCGAGCTTGCAGGACAAGCCTGGGGCAGCAGGCAGCTGCAGGGCAGCGCCAGCACCAAACACTCTGACTCAATTCAGAAGCCATCTCAGCCCCTGGTGCCAGGCGGACAGGGCCTGGCTTGGCCAAACTCGGCAGGCAGGGCAGGTTCACACCAGGGGGGACAAGGGGATCCCTGGCACTGGGGTCCTGTACTGCACCAGTGCGGAGCCAGTGGGGCGTCGTGCCACCATGAGTAAACTTGACACAAGGAGGAGCATAGCGCAGAAGTACCCAAGTGGCTCTGCAAGACACAGCTCATGGCTGGCTAATTCCTGTCAGACCTGAAATAACTCACTGGGGGCAATTGGGCTTCTGCCCACCACTACATAGCACATACCATAGGATTCTATTATCTTGAATAATGGAACACACAAATAACATTACTTTGAATGACAGAAAACTCTCTCCTGAAAAAAACCCTAGAAATATTTTCTAAACTTCAGGAAAGGGTGGAAAGTGACGCAAAGGGAGAATAGAAAGAAGTGGTCTGAAAACTACACACCTTTTTTTTTTTTAGTTATTATTTTTCATTCTTACACTAACCAGCTGCTTATTCTTCTGCAGGATGTATTATCAAACGTGTTTTTCACTTGGACAAATATCCTCCTTCTGTGCTAGGATGATTAGGTTAATGGAATCACATTATATTTATTATTTACAGAGTACATGGGAATGGCTTAGCAAAAGTTCAGGTTGAAGAAAGCTTAAAAGATGACTTTATTTTTTGGCACTTGCCATGTTTGCAGAAGAAACAATATCTAAGGAAGTGCAGTTAATGAAAGGAGTCTGTTTAATCAGCATAAAATAAACAGCTAAAAGCAGGTTGCTCAGGGAGAAGCAATAAAAGAAGAAATGACTTGCTATGGTATTGTTTTATTTTCAAGTTCTGCTCACAACAGAAGCTTTTCAGCAACTGTGCTTAAATGCCTCAGTTTCAACACTTAATTCCATAAGGAAGAAACGAAAAAGCTTTCAGCCCTTTGTACTACAACGCTCACAAGCCACCCTGGATCTTCTGTAAGCCTTATGACATGCTCCTCAAGTAAAAGGCAAAAGCACAAAAATCGATAAAGAAAGAACACAATTTATACACCAGATACAAGTAAAAACAGTAATGGGGCATAAAGACTGTATTTTAATGGAAAAGCTATGCTCACTGAATAAATAAGCTTCTCTTAATGACACATACGTAGATTGAAGAGTACACATTGAATGTGGGAATGTGCTGCCCTGCTGGAAATCTTTTTGTGATCAGATCCTTTTACCCCAGTGGAACTTACAGAATGAAACCCTAGATTTTCTTCCAATAGTAAAGAGTTATGATGCTATTTTGATCTTATAGCTGATACTAGAGCCAGACACAAATAATGCATATACTGTCTTTGGAATAATAATAATAATTAAAAAAAAAAAAAAACGGAAAAAGAAGGGGGAAAAAAAAAAAGAAAAGAAAACAGACTCTCTTTCAGCAGCATTTCTTTTCAAAAGAGATTAAAATAATCTGACATTTTACTAGGTCACCAGAAACAGAGAATTCCAAAATACCAGTTTTAAACAAAATTGTCTTTTACAAGTTACTTTATTAAGATGAGGCTTTAAACACAACTCCTCCTAGAAAATTAGGTGAAATCATATTTCCACCCCTAAAAGGAATGTGTGCCACACAAAAAACACTTACTTTATCTGCCGAGGTTTTTTTGGAGGCATAACACATGGCAGTCAGCAGAAAACGCTGGAGTGCCCAACTGAGGTATAGCAATGCGGTATACGTGAGTTTGTTCTCTTATTGCTATAACCGAACAACAATCTCAACAGCCTCTGGTTCTGTGATCTGGAACAATGGTTTTATACTAGAAGACGTACTTCTGCAGCATATTTTGGATTTGACTGTAGTTTCAGATTTTAAGCAAAGTGAAACTGGCTTTGCTGGCAAGAGGTCAGATAAAGATGTAGCAAAAAGTAGTTAAAGTTTTTTCTTTAAAAAACATCCAGCACAGGAATTAGAGTAAATCCCAGAATTTAAGATTTCTGGATTTTGTTTCTTTCCTTACAAGCCAAACCTTAAAAAAAAAAAAAAAAATTCCACCACAAGTTTCCTTCAAATCACTCATAACAAATGAATCACTAATTACCAATGGCATTCTGTGCTGAGGAAAAACTAGAACAATATGGTGAAAGAAGCTTTTATCGGCTTAATTTTCACAGATATTAAAAGCTCTATAGTGAATACATCTAGAAACTTCTATTCCTAACTTTTATTCCAAAACAAATGTTTTGCAAATAGGAATGAAATGAAATTAATAATGTTCTGTTCATATGAACAAGGATTCTAGGATATAACCTATAATTAGCCTGAAGAGTCTGCAAGGTAGAGAAAAGGTAAATGCCTGACAGCCATGAACACAGCAGCAGAGCACAGAAGACATCAAAAAATTCTGATGTTATTCAAAGAACCACTGCTTCAAAGCCTGTATGTTCTCTGAGGAAGCTCGGGAAGGCAGTACATGAAGACTTTTTTTTCTAGAAACTAAATACAGGAGAAATAAAACTGCCTGTGATTGTAGTGCTTTGTACTTAGTGAACAGCTGCAGCACTCTAAGAACCTGGGACCCTGGCTGTAACATGTACAGAAATGCAATAGTTCGTACAGCAGTTGCTGTGATGTGCAACATCTGAGACGTAGCTCTGAGTTTTAGAGCTTGAAATAAAGCTCTTTCACAGATAAACTATGTTCAACGTTCTTCCCTAGTTCAGAAGAGCCACAATACCTATTACACTGTACCGCATCATGCTGTAGCAGCATGCTAATGCAGTTCCAATGTCTTTTTTTTTTTTTTTTTTTTAATTATTAGGAGATGGGTTTCTAATAACCATCTAGGATCTTTGATTTAGAGGTATTTTTAATGTCTTGAGCTACTACGGAGTTCTTCACTTTTGTGGGAGGTGAAGGGAAAAACATGAAGGAAGGAAGGAAGAGGGATGGGATTTATTTTGTTTAAAGCAAGGCCTGTAGGAAAACAGTTTACTTTTGGAGAAAATTCCCATGGGGAAATATGTCTTCATCTTAAGGTTTTGCTTTAGGAAATTAAGGATTTCACAATTTTGTACAGCATTTTACCTTTTTTTTGGCAGTTAAAAATCTATTACCTTACATTTATTTCTGATCATGCTGGATACGTTTACAGTTGAAATATATATATACATATTGAAGTAAGAAAGTTGTGCCAAATTGTTTTCAGATCAAGAGATATTTTGGAGAAAAAAGGAGATATCTACTTAGTAGCAGCTGTCTGCAACAATTTCAAAAATGTACTAAAATAAAAATAGAAGAGAACACTGCTATGTTCTGACATGATAGCAATAAAAGTGTGCTATTACTACTACTATCATGTAGTGATACATAAAGAAATAAAAATATCACATGTATAGAGTAAAATGGTATTTCAAATATAAGAAAAATCAGTAACTAACTCTTTTTCTATCATTTTCTTTCTATGGAAAATATAAGCATCTTCTCTGATTCTGAGGGGAAACTAAAATAGTGACAAACGTAGGATTTCTAACGGCTGCAACTACATCAGGTGTTATTAAGTCAACTTTTAAATTTATGCATAAGAAATTGTATATTAAGAGACTTAAAAAATCCTGACTGCACTGCATTAGAAAAAAAACCTGACATATAACTATGCATCTTACCAATTCAGTAATTTATCAGTTCATAGCTCATCAATAACTAACTCCTCAGTAAGTATCAATAACTAACTCAGCAGTAATGCATACCACTTTATTAATTCCCCAGAAAAGTTGTATATAAAACAAGCCTTTGGCTTCTATCACTAGTTTATCCCTTATATGGTTTTTACATTAAATAGAATACATCAGAGGAAGGGCCAAATCTGCTCTGGAATGTAAATGGAGAAATTGCATCTGTGCCTAGTTTATGACAAGCGCTACGTCCTTGAAAGAGGATCTGAAGGCTGTCCCTGCTTTTGCAGTCATTTGCTGAAGAGCAAGCTGGTGAACTAGAAAAGTCTTCTTCCACACCAATGGTTTGCATTACCACCTTAAACCTCTCTTAAAACCACTTGAGAAGGAGCCTGGCTCCCAGGGTAGGCTCGCATCTTGTGCAGTTGACACCGGACTACAGTTGCCTAGGTCCCTGATTTTAAGACTTGTTATATCATACCTCCAGCTTGTCAGTTAACTTGAAACCAGCCTTGACACCCAAGACATGTTAACGTAGAAGTAATGAAGCAATTTATCCATTATACTTAAAACATAAAGTGTAAGCAGGTGTACAGAAAGGCATATGCATATGAGGAAACAATCTCTACAGCTACCTGTACTTTACTTAATTTCCAAGAAGCTTCATTCTTGTTTTGCCCAATTAACCAGCTGCTGTAACAGATGTTCAAAAACTCACAGCTGGGATCCAGGCCTACCCAACCTTCATCTGAAGAACTTCTTCCATTGTACCATACCTTTGCTAGGATACATGTAACCTTTTATGTTCAAAGACTCCCCAGGATGCTCCTCAGACTCAGACCTTTCACCCATGAATATTTTACAATTCATAACTTAATCGGGTCAATTTTATTGCTTTTCTAACAACACTCCTAACTGTCTTAGCCTAATTTAAAAAATATAGGTGCCCATTGGAAATGACAAGGTAGAACCAATAAATCTGTAAAATATTAAAAGAGGTGTAATTTTTTTTTAATTGAAATAAATCTCTCACACTAACATATATTAATATAACATACTGTGTAGTCACATGAACAAAAAATATGCATAGGCTTCATTTTCAATTCTTTTGGGAGTTAAAGGCCTTAGTTAGTTTAGGTTGAATAATCTCTTAACCAAATTTGTACTTATGCTGCTTCCCTGTAATGTTTTCATGTAGATGGATACAACATTTGCTTTCCACAGGAAATACCCATATGGTAAATTTTGTAGACTGATGCAGATTTCACTGCATAATTCTTAGTAAGTTTTTCAATTCTAAAAGTTGTTAAAGAAAGAATCTGTAGAAGGAACTGAGAGGTTAGAAATCTCAGACTGTAATGTATATTGTAGTAGGCTACCGCGAATGCAAAAAAGACTCATAACTTCATACCATTTTGTAGAAAGAATAACTTAGGAAAGAATGTGCTTGGGGAATTGACTAGAAATGGAATAGTACCTTTGCCTTGTAGCCATGCTTAATGAAGGTATTAAATTTTTCTCTTCTGAGGCTGTCAACTTACCTTCCTGATGTTCACAAATTCTCCCTTAAGAGACATTTGTATAGCATGCATTTCAAAAAAGTGACCTGCAAGATGGATATGAAGAGGGTGTCTTATGAACAGAATATGAGGAGCTGAATAAAACACTAGATTTGGCTGCTACACAGAGTTGTTCTCTCCTCTTGCTTTGTTAAGATATCACCATTGCTCTTGCACAGACTTGAAAGAAAAGACCAGATGAAAGTTAGGAAAAAGTGATGTAGAAAATGTGATGGAGCTGTAAAATGAAAACAAAACAAAACAAAAGAGCTGAATGTCCCAGTTGGTGAAAAAAAAATACAGGATACAGATACAAAAATACCTGGGAATTAATATGAGAGAAAAATGAAGAAAATGGATGTTAAAAAAAAAACAACAACAACAAAAAAAAAACATAATAAAGAAAAAAAATGGGAAGAGAGAAAGGGAAAGAACTAGATACAACTGGGAAAAATTAAAAGACAAAATTTTAAAGATAACAAAAGTGAGTTTGGAACATAAATCACTTGAAGTGATTAGCTTAATATTCAGTTCAATGATGCTCAAAAAGAAAATGCTTCTAAGTAATTATATCTTCTGAATATGGGATGAGCTACTTTGAAAGTTTTATTCAAGAACAGAAATTATCTTGAGGAAAGAGAAGGGATTTTTGGAGAGAATACCAGCTTGAGACAACATGTACAGCTACAGAAAGGTTAAAATGGAAAAAGTAACTAAGAAAAAGGATCAAAGAGAAATTAAGATAAGTAAGTCTGTGAGAATAAGGGACTTTTCAAGCTTTTTACCCAAATGCAGAATGAAGAAAAGGAACAGGAAATGAATACAAATCAGGGACTTTCTTGACAGAACAAAGTTGAGCATTAAAGGCAAATCTGTCATCTCAAACCCATGTGTTTGCACTCAGTTTTGGTACTTCAATTTTCAGACATGACATTGAAACAGAGAATTCTCATTGAATTAGTAACTTTGAGCAAAATACATCTCTTAAGTCATCATGTTACAAGGGCAAAATTGTGTTTTAAATTAAC
Source organism: Scopus umbretta (assembly GCA_013400535.1). Lineage (NCBI taxonomy): Eukaryota > Metazoa > Chordata > Aves > Pelecaniformes > Scopidae > Scopus > Scopus umbretta. Next base: position 15,653 of record VZTL01053769.1, read on the forward strand.
CTAATACATGTGACAACGTGTAATCGCATTGCTTCAAAATCAGTCCAAGAACAGGAGGGTGGCTCAGTCACATAGCCCCTTCCTATTATCTGCTTGGCTCACAGGGCTCACCATTTAAAATGCTGTTTTAAATATTTTAAAAATTAATTTTTATCAGTGCATTTAATTTTGTAGGAACACACAGTTTCAGACAGCTGTAGCCTGCAATGGAGCCAAATAAATGTGTTGCTTATTGTCACCACTTTTCTTCAATTGTTTCTGGAGCAGCAGGAAAAATAACTGAGAAGTGCCAGCCAGGGAAAGCCTACTCCCTCTCCTGTCTTCAGGGGATGCTAAAAAAGGGACCACAGAAAGGCACCTTTGTGAAGCCAGGGACCACCTTCTTTGCTCAGAGGAGACAGCCTGGGCATAAATCAGGAGAACTGTGAATAAGAAGATGTAGTGTAACCAGAAGGAGATAGAATAAACTTCCTGGTCATTGGACATCATCTTCTCCTAACCTTGCCTCTTAGAATCATAAAAATATTAAGGTTGGAAAAGACCTCTGAGATCATCTAGTCCAACCATCTTCTTACTGGGCTGGTCCCATTGCAGGTAGTGGAGGTCTGGAGAGCGGCTGTAGGAGCAGTGGAGAAGCAGGAGGGAAGGACAGACTCGACTCCACACTCCTTCCTCTCACCCTCCTTTTACCAGCCCAGACCTCATGTGAGCTGCAACAGATCCAAGGAAACTAGAACGGGACCTAGTGTTACTGATACTATAAAATACACTGTAGTTCTCTATGGTATATGCCTGCTCCTGACACTTCATTTCCCATTCACACCATGAAACATTCACGATGACTTCTGGTCCTCATTCTTTACATATACCCAGCACCCACTGCAAAGTGGTACATAAGGCAGCAGCCTAATTCATTGGCCTTTGGAGATCACATTTAACTCTCAGCTTGCAGGTCTCAGTCTGAAGCTGTCTGCTGTAATGGATATATACTCATCTAAATACAGATACAATTTTCCTTTGCTTGTAATATTATACATTTCTCAGCACTGAGGATTCTGCAAAAGATGATCCCATCTCCAAATCTGGGCAGTTAAGACAAAGAAACACAAGAGAAAGACACAGAGAGATAAAAACAAGAACAGAACCCACTCACCCTTCTATTATTATTGATGTCTGTGTGTTTTAACTGCCAGCACAGTGGTTTGCTCTTCCTCGCCTCTCCCCGCCTTTTTTTTTT
>VZTL01053772.1:0-10637 GCA_013400535.1 Scopus umbretta
GCCTGCCGGGTTAAACCACAACTTCCCACAGGCTAGTGGTAATAGATTAATTATAAATGCTAACTGTGATGCATTCTACCATCACAATTAAGATCAAACCTGAATGCAAATTCTTCTGTTGTCCTCTGTGTTGCACAAAATGTTTTGCTCCAGTGGTGGCCGCAGAGCGGGCAGCAGAGATGTGATGGGCCAACTCAGCATGTGGCAGAAGATAATGGTAGCTTGATTTGTAAATAGTGAATTGGTAAGCAATCTTCATTAAGATAAAAATTGGGAAGAGAGATGATGTTTTCCTGCTTAAAACCTCAAATATTGGGGAATGTATGCACCCACGAAGGTGTGTGTATGAGGATGTGGAGATACTCATCTGCAAATGCATTTTGAGTGCCGGGAGGTTCTGTGTTCACTTTGCTATGGAAAAGTTATGTCTGATAGTCTCAGCTTTTTCTCACAATTGATTTTTTTCCCACAAAGTCCTCTTCATTCCAAGTAATCTTGTGTAAATTTTATATGTAAAATAAGCAAAAGTAATTTAAATGAAGCTGTCAAAGGAGTCTTTCAAATGATGATGTGTTTTAACAACACTCCAGCAACGTAGATAATGGAGCACAGACCAGCTTTGCCTATTAGTGACATATAGAGCATCTCTGAACAAAATGTTGATGGTAGGAGATGAACTGGGCCAGGACAGCAGAATCATAAGCTGTATGAGTCTTTGCATTTACTCATTTTTCAATTGAAGATGCTGCTCCTGGTGTGTGCCCTCCGAGAAGAGGCTGCCTGCGCTCTGACCCTCACAAAAGCACCGACCCAGAGCTTGGAGCTCTGCATTACGTTTCTCTTTGTCCACCTGTCTAATAAAGATACCTGTTGCTGCTTGACAAATAACATAATTTAAAAAACCCATTAATTAGTTAAAACCTACTTGAAAATGTGTTCTTTTCTGAAACCCACAGAAAGAGAAAGGCATTTGCAGCATGATATTGGGATATTGCTTTTAGACTTGCAGCTGCCATGTCTGTCCCTGGGCTGAACGTGGTCTGTAATACTGGGCTGCTGCCATCACTGCTCTCATCCCACCGAGTTTGCCTTTTGCTGTTTTCCTCCAATTTGCTTTAGTTTCTAATACATATATTGTACATTCTTAGAGAAAAACATGAAGCATGTCCTTGATCTCATGGGAACCCACTATTTAATGTTTCTTAGTTTTAAAAAATGGTAACAAAACATAATGTAATACGGCTTCAGACACTGCAAAAATAAACTCCAGACAGAAGCCACAGGTTTCCCTCAAAACAATCTCACTTGGGCAGTTTCATCAGAAAAAGGATTTGTTATATATTTGTTTGCTCACCACTTTTTAAAACATTAACCTTTAAAATAGGAAATGGACTGTGGTTAGTTGCTGCTTGAAGTTTAAAAAGTATTGCAGCCCTGTTGAGTTCATACTGCTTATTTGACACATGTACATTTTGTTACTGCTGTTTTGTATACTTTTTTAATATTTTTGAAATTTTTTTAATCCTGTCATTACCCAAATATGACGGGTAACAGCAGTCTACGTCCTAAATCTGCTGGAAGTTGTGGGTTTTTTTCTTTATAAAGTCTTGCAGTATAGATGCTAAAACAGCTTTACAGCTCAGTCGATATTTTACTAATCCTGCAGTTTTTTTTCTTTGTCTCTAAAAGATGTTATTTTTGTCAGTAGGGAGATGGATTTGTATCTTGTCTAGCAAATGAAGTGATGTGCAAACGGTTCACTGCTCTGTGGAGCAGTTGCCACTTGCATGTAGTTGGTTGGGGACCTTGGGAGATTTGGGGGTGGTGGCTTTTTTTGTTTATTTTGATGCAGTGCTGACAGTCAAACTGGAGACTTTTGAAGTTATTTTCTCTACTGCTGAGTTTGTTTTAATCTCAAGGAACTGAGCAAACAAGTCAGTTAAACATTAACTTTTTATGCTAAGCTGGGTTTAGAGTCATCTCCCAGATTTAAAACTGAGTTGCCTTCAGCTTCAAATCATGAATAAAAGTCTCCTAAGCCTTGTTTCGGCACACCACGAAGCTAAACCCGAGCTATCCCTTATCTCTGGCTTGGTGGGAAACCTGACTCCATCCTACCCGGAGTTGCAGATTTGGGTGCTGTGCCCATTCATCACTGTCAGAGCCCACCTGTGGGAGGCATTAGATGGTGGTGGCTCAAATCTTCCCCATCCCAGCCACAAGGACCCCTGCCCTTGGATCCTTTCATCGCTTCCTGATTTATCTTGCTTATCAAATATTTGTCCTGTTGTTCAAAGCTAAAGGTAAGGCAGGCTGGTGGCACTGAGAAGCACTTGGTTGCAGTTAAAGTCATTAAAGGATATATGTAGATACCACAGAAGAATATTTTCTAGAAGTTGCAAGTGCTTTGACCCAGACAGGCAATGAAAGAGCTCAGGAAGGCAAAAGTCTTCAATGCGCTGAAAACGTGTATTTGTAAAGCAAACCCCAGCTTTCCCAGGACTCCATCCAGGCTGTGGTCATCTCTGCAGGCTCGTAGGGACACATTGCTCGTCTCTCCTGAAGTCTGCCTGCCTCAGAGCTGTCACAGATCACCAGACATCCTGCAGTGGTCCCTGCAGATACCATGATTTTCTCTTTCTAGGCTTCTGTTTGTGTAGCTAAAGTGAGCACTGTGTTCAGTAAGGGAAGGGGGAGGGTTAAGAGTGTGAGTGATGTGCCAAGCATCCTGCTGCTGGATTCAGGTGTTGCCTGAGGTGTAGGGGCCCCAGGGATGGCGCCGGGCTTTGTGCTCAGCGCCCGCCTGCCCCACAGAGTTTAAATGTGAGTATAAGACAGCGGGTGATAGGTACGGCCAGCCAGACAAGTGTTATTTCTCTCTGAGCATCTCAAACGTTTAAGTAATTTGAAAAGAAAATTACACTTTTGCTGACTTTCTAATTTAGACCCAGCTAAACCTGGAATTAATGTTATTTCTGAAGTTTACTTTTGGAAGAAAGTATGGAATATGCAGATGCTTTGAAACTCATAAGTTTTGAATAAGTTTTCCATTTTGTTTACTTCTGAATGTTGTGTTTGAAAACTGATGCTTTGTGGTGGAAATAGCTGAAGTAAATGTAGCAAAGTTTGCTTGCCGAGCTGGGTAAGCTGTGGCAGCACAAAATGCTATTTTCTAAACCAAATCTTGAAATTTAAGTCATAGTTTGGACTGAAAAACAAAAGTTGCTTTTGTTTCCAGTAATTTTTTTAAATTGAAAACATTTGCGGAAATCCACTTGATGAAACCAAGCCATTGGAGTAGTTGATGTGTGCTCTATGTGTGTGCAGGTGTGTTGCAGCACGTGCGGGGCTGGAGCACGACTGTGAAGCAACTGTTCTCAGCCTAGTACCTAAGATAAGGAACAGATATCATAGAGCATGAAGTTTTACCCTCTGCCACATGCCACAGGAACAAAGCTGTTGTCTTTTAAAGATGTTGGGTTTAAAGGAATTTGAAAATTCCTGAGAAAATTAATCTTTTTCACATAGTTGACCAATGTTCAGCAAGAATCTGCATATTTATGAAGATTATAATAAACTTAAAATAGCTGATGATAGCAAAAAGAATGGGGCAAATGGAGGAAAAAAAAAAAAACCTGTTTCAGGGCTTACGGTGGTTTGTGATGAGGAGACGTTGGGAGCGGTGGTGGGGATGCAGAAAGAGCTCCACGTCTAGTAGAGCACCAGCTCAGCGGGGGGAAAGGCTGGAGGCTGAACCAGTGCAGCAGTTGCAGCCTTCCTGCGTTGTGAGACCGAGTGGTGATGGGTTATGGCAAATAATCCTGGGCGAGCATCTCATTAAATACGTGTGTAATTGTTCCTGTTGGAGTGAACTTAGCCTGCTGCCATCTGCTAAGCAGATTCACTTAGACAATGAGGGACGGGAAGAATAAGGTACAGATGCTAATATGCTGTGTAAACTATGATGGGCAAGTTCTCCTAAATATTTAGACTATTTTTGTAAGTTTGTGGAGCTTACTCACTCTTGGGTCTGTGAAGTTCTCTTAACTTCATTTGGAGGTTGCCGCTTAGCTCTGCTTTTCTACTTAAAGTTAGATTACTTTTTAAGTTAGTGAAACTAGCTTAAATACAACGGGGAGATTGTTTTTGGCTTCGGGTGAAATTCTGCATAGGAGTTCTTGAATCGGGAGCAGATGCCCTGAGTAACGGGACTGTACCCAGAAAGGGGCCAAGCAGTTAACATGTAGGCTCGGGGAGCTCGCTGTGCTGTGGCTTGTGTTTTCCTGGGTGGTTTCTCAGTCCTTATCTAGTTTTTACTGTTGGTTCAGTCTCACTGTCTGTGGTGGCAGCTTGACTAACAGACTCCTGCTACCCCCTCTCCAACAGAGCTTTTAATTAAAAAACAGTAGAAGACACCGTAATGTTTTCAAGAACTTGGTTAAATTACAAATCAAGCAAAAATAGGTTAAAAACCTAGCCCAGTGGCCAAATAAATTCCTCCTGGCACTGTGACTCTTATATAACCATGTATAATGTTCTCTGGCGTTATTTTGAAAGTTCGTAAACGTGGCTACGTGTTAAAGGGGTGGAGGAAGGGGTCAGCTTTGTGTTAAGGACAGAAAGCTCCATTCTCGGTAGCTGACAGTCTATTTCCTTCTCACTCCTTTTGATGTCTGGAGACTAAATGCTGCACGGTCAGAAAAATTCAATTCATTTAAAACATTTTGCATCAAAATGACATGCTTTAATGTATTTTCTTCTGATGTTTAAATTATCTTTTCATCTCAGTGCGGGGGGTGGAGGGGGAGGCAACATGTTTGTAGTTAAAGTACCCAAGCAGAACTTTAAACAAAGGTCTGGAAGAAGAGGAAGTCTCAATGTATGGGCAACTTTTAAGAGTAGATGCCTTTTTTCCTTTCTTTTTTTTTTTTTTTTTTTTTTTTTTTTTTTTTTTTTTTTCCCCTTTCCCCTTTTTGGCTCTCTGAAACTTGTAAACTGAGGAGATTTATTACTGCCCTTCCAAATGCTTCTTTAGAATTAAGAGTTCAAATTTCTGAAATTCCTGAAGTCCTCAGGAGGAAGAGGGATAAGGGAAAGTGATGATCTTAAGTGGAGCAGAGCACACCAAAGGGTTTTCCAGGCTGGTTTTGCCAGCTATAGCTGCATATAGCCGTACTAGGAAGAAATAAAATAAATGTGCATCGAGAAAACTCTCGGAGTCATGGACCAATGATTACACTGGATTTGGATGAAATTTAGACTTCTTTAGTAATTGCAGTTGTTATTGCTAATAATTTGGAGAGCTGACTCAGGCTTATTATGTTGCTGTAAACATAAGTCTTAGTAATTTCACAACTATCACATCAAGGGAGGGACTCAACAGGGTCTTTATGAATCACTGTCCTTCACCAGATGTTGCTGTGCCTACAGATGTTCTTGCTGACGTACTGTCATGTATTTGACTTAATACTGATAGACGTGGAATCCACTCTGTTGGTGAAATCCCAGCTTCTCTTGAGGCTGGTAGAGAAAAATCCCATTGACTTATTTTTTTTTTATTTTGCATGCCTCCTCCACAATCTAGGAAGGAGTTCGCTTTCCGTGTTCTTTCTGCTTATATCACCAATTTTTGGTATATTTGAAATCGTAAGATGTATTTCCCAGAATCCTTCCAACCTTATTTTTCAGTCTGCAGGCAGAATATTAGCAAGGTGTTGAGTGTTTTTTCCTCCATGTAACTACTATAAGTAAAAGGTGACGACAGTGCAGCAGTTGCCTGCAGAGGCACAGTGGATGGAGGGACTTGTGTCCCTCTGGGAGCAGATGGGAAGTTTTCCCAGGGGACGACACAGGTCTCACTTCTATCTTCTGATATGTCCTTTTTTTTTGCCATTAGTGAGCCCGGTTTGGTTGTGTTCAAAAGCGGGTCTCATTTTTCTCTTTTCCAGATACCAAATACGTCTAAATTCAGCTCACAGCCTCTTGTGTTTTAGTTGGAAACAAGTACTTTTAAAAATAGTTATGTTGAGCTAAATGTTTAGTGCTAGAGAACAGTCATAGTTTGTGTGAGCAGTAGCTTTCAAATGCGAATTTTTTTTTTAGCACCTTATGTCAGTTTGGCAAATTAACAGATGTTTTGAAAAAACCCTGTTACGTTTGTCTTCAAAACCCAAACCAGCCTCTTCATGCAGATCCAGAAACAGGTATATGGAGATGTGATTCCCCTTGGGTAAGCCTGGCAATAGACTCCCTAGGTGAAACAATCCTTCTCTGGCACAGATTTCATAGAATCGTGGAATCATTTAGGTTGGAAAAGACCTTTAAGATCATCAAGTCCAACCGTTAACTTAGTCCACCACTAAACCATGTCCCTAAGTGCCACATCGATGTGTCTTTTAAATACCACCAGGGATGGGGACTCAACTACTTCCCTAGGCAGCCTGTTCCAATGCTTGACAACACTTTCAGTGAAGAAATTTTTCTTAATATCCAATCTAAACCTCCCCTGGCGCAACCTGAGGCCATTTCCTCTTGCCCTTTTACTTGTTACTTGGGAGAAGAGACCAACACCCACCTCGCTACAACCTCCTTTCAGGTAGCTGTAGAGAGCGATAAGGTCTCCTCTTAGCCTCCTTTTCTCCAGGCTAAACCACCTCAGTTTTCTCAGCCGCTCCTCATGAGAGTTGTGCTCTAGACCCTTCACCAGCTTTGTTGCCCTTCTTTGGACATGCTCCAGCGCCTCAATGTCTTTCTTGTAGTGAGGGGCCCAAAACTGAACACAGTATTCAAGGTGCGGCCTCACCAGTGCCAAGTACAGGGGCACGATCACTTCCCTCCTCCTGCTGGCCACACTATTCCTGATCCAAGCCAGGATGCTGTTGGCCTTCTTGGCCACCTGGATACACTAGTGGCTCATGCTCAGCCAGCTGTTGACCAACACCCTCGGGTCCTTTTCTGCTGTGCAGCTTTCCAGCCGCTCTTCCCCAAGCCTATAGCATTGCATGGGATTGTTGTGACCCATGTGCTTTTTGGAGCTGCTTTAATGTGATGTTTATTACAAAAGGTCTCTTACGCATTCTTTCTGATTTTTCTTGCAGAGGATATTCAACTCCTTTGTGTACACAGAGAAAATATCGAATGGAGAAAGTGAAGTTCAACAGGTGAGTCGGAAAGCCCCTTCCCACCTCCTGCTGCCTACTGGCAGCGTTACAAAAGCAGAGGCAACTTAGATATTACAGTTTGTATGGATTTATTGTGGCCACTTTCCTAGTGTCCAGCACATCAGATAACCCATCTCCATTTATATTCTATTTCATTTATTGTTATATGGGCTGATGATGTATTTGAGAGTTTTGTATTGCCATGAAAAGGCTTTCCATTTGCTTTGTGTGGGTTCTTCCCCTAGAAACAAAAGACCAGAGGCAGAGCTGGGGTCTTCATGTAGTATCTCATGTTAATTGACTAGTTTTCATGTTGGAAGTGTCTCTTTTAAAATTGTTTTAATTCAAGGCAGAAACACTAATATTGTTTATAAATGTGGAAATGGTATCATTTGCGTTGTGTAAATATGGGACAGCTACAGCCTTATGCGTAACAGCTGTGGTTGAGGTTTTTTGTAATTTTGTGGGGGTTTTTCTTATGGGAACACATTTGAACATTTAACTCTTCGATTTAACATTGAGATAATATGTCTCAACACATGGGCTCTTTGCATTGTAATACATGCACACGTTTGGAAGATTAATTTTGGATCAGTTTTAAAACAGATCAAGTAGATCTCATTTTCTTTAAGAAATTAAGGTACCAATTCTGTACGCTCACAACTACACCTTTGTGCTAAACGAGATGAGCGTTGGCAGAAGAGGCAGTTGCTGCCCTGAGTGGGCAGCCTCTGTGCCCGAACAAAGAACCAGCTTTTCCTTCCAGTTTAAGCATGGACTTAGTTGCACAACCTCCAGTGAGTAACCTGACCTTCCTAGACCCCTATCAAACCAGTTTTAATGTTCAGTAAAAACAAAAGTGCCTCAGACAAGCTCTCCCCAGGGAAATGGGAATTGTTCTCCAGCCGTGCAGGTAGCCTGATTTACACATGAGCTGCTGTTGCTGGTTTCCAAGAACATATCAGTACACTGCATGCTCATTTGAATTAAAACTGATCATGTAATATAAACAAATTAACACTCTAAGTTTTTTTTACTGTAAATAGTAAAATTCTCAGACTTTTTTTTTTCCCAAGGAAAAAGTCAAAGCAGAGCTGGATCAAATGGGGTTTTGAATCCCTGCACACTATATGTAAACTTTGGAAGAGTTTGCATTGCAGAGCACGTCTCGACTTCTCTTCTATTTCAAAAGAAATATGGTGGCTTTATATGGGATTCTGGTCAATGCACGAGCTAAATTTATTTGCAGAAAATTGAATAGTTCAAGAAAAGTTCCAACAACACTGGATTTCTGTTAAACAAAAAAACAAGTCTTTAGTATAGAAGCCTTGTCCCATACTGGCATTAAGTTGAAGTGTGTAACTATATTGACAGATAACTTTGAAAAATATGAGAGCACGTGATTAATAATCTCATATTTAAATTAGACTGTTAGATTAGACATCATACAAATTTTAAGATTAATCTCCTGTGAGTGCTATCATAAAAATGGCAAGGTTTATGTTTAGGAAAAAAACCAAGAAAGTTCACCTTTGGTACTGCTTATGTCTGTGTTAGAAGTGTGTTTGGTTAGATACAGATGGGTGTGGGAAACAACAGAAGAAACCAGAGCAATGCATTAATCCTGGTAAATTACACTAATTCTGGTATTAATGATTGCTTGACCCTGCAGATAATAGTGTCTTAACCCTAGTAACAGATGTTACGCTTTACAGGAACTAACCTAGCTCTGGTTGGTTAGAAGACATTTGATGCAAGTTTTTCCTGCAGCTTGATTGTTTTGTGGGAGCCTGTCCTACATATTCAATTTGGCTGTAGAAACACATTTCTGATTTTCAGTCATCACAGTTGAGATCATCAGCTATAATACAAGAGTAAAAAATATGGGCAGGGGTAAATAAGCCAGGAGGACATTCCCTCCTCTGGTTTTGATTCCAATGCCTGTGTTTGTTATGCTACCTTTCCCACTTTGCTTCTCAAGTGAATTGTGCAGAAGACTTTCCATACCCCTATTAATTATCCTTATTCTCTCCTGGGTTTGCTTGGTTTCTGCTTTATATTTTTTTTCTATTTTGGGGGGGTTTTTTGGGTTTGGTTTGGTGGGGTTTTTTTTTGTTGTTATTAAGCAGTCACCAGTATGAATGTCATGATGGGGGCAGCAGATGTGCCATTAATGTTGTATTAGAACCCTTGAATTATTTTTAAAATCTCCTTTCTTCCAAGAAACCTCCCAAATTATTTTTCTTTTTTTGGCAACCTCTAATTGGAGAATACATAATTTAGAAGAGGTTCTATGGAACTGAGTATAATGACATCCTGTTCTCTTCATGTAACTGGTACCTTTTTTCCCCTGGAGGTCCAGATACATATGGCTATGTATTTGAATAGTTCATTTTGTGTCATTGTTATTAATTTATACAATTCTGGTGTGTGTTCCTATTACTAATTTGGACATACTTTTTTTTTTTTTTAATGTATGGGTGAAATATTGTAAAATAAAAAAAAATTGGATGGCCAAATTACGATCCCATAGAAGAGATTTGCTGCTTGGAAAGACATCGTGCTATTGGTGATGCTAGGTGGTAGGTCTGTGTGGTGCCCAATGTTGGATGTGCATGAACAGTCATGGTTCAATGGTGCAGACAGGAGATATGTGTCACGCTTGGCATGATGCTGGAGCCCACAGTCCAAACTTGGGAGGCTTCGGCTTCTCTCTCAGCATGCACAGGTGAGTACTTGTGTGCAAAGGGACCACGAAAGGGGTAATTGTCGCCTGAGTTTGAAAGTTTAAATCTGAAACCATCCTGACATCTTAAAAGAAGGGTTCGCTGGCTTCGACGTCACGCTAGGGTAACATTTTTCTTGAGTATTTCTGGGTGGTCTGCACACCACGAAAGGGCCATGTGGGCTAGATTATATGTATCAGATGGCTTCTGAAAGCCAAAGTGTTTTTGGGAAACCAGGAAACTGGATTAAAACTTCTTTGAAGTCTCAACTATTGATTCTCCACTTAGGAAAAGACGCTGCTTGTTTCCCAGCCACAGATGTACATATTCACCCTAAGTAGATAGAAATAACTGTCTAAACACTGTAGGTAGTGTGATGAATTCGGAGCTGTCAGAGGAGAAAAATGAGGCCCCGGTGAAGCATAATTACTATGGTTAAAAGCTCAGCAGTGAAGTGGATAGAAGAATAATTGAGCACTTCTGTTTCATTAATAAACAGGTCTTTTAGCCCTAATGAATCACAAGCAATATAACCAGAGTTTTATGAGTAAGAGTAGTACATTGAACGGGATCGTCTTGAGCAAATGCAAACAAATGTAAGCAAATTAAATCCCCTGTCGCTCATTCCTGGTTTTGTCATTCATTAACATTTTCTTAGCAACTGATACCCGAAGGCAATTAATTACGGTTTTATGTCAGCTGGGATTTTTTCCTGGCAGACCACTGAATTGTTGGGGGGTGGGGGTGGTCG
>VZTL01053773.1:4077-16088 GCA_013400535.1 Scopus umbretta
GCAAGGTGAGAAAAAAGGTGGGCTGCATGATATGATTATGGACCCAGGGAAACATGAGAAATGAGTCACTGAAATTGAGTGATCATAAAGAGATGAAATAAAACAAAGAGGAGGAAAAGTAGTAAAAAATGTTAGTATGTTAACTGAAATATTTTGAAAAGCACTACTTTAAAATAAACCAATTGACGATGCCTCCAAATTAAGTAAGATTATGTGGTAGTGTAACTTTTAAAAATAACTTTTTCCCCCACACAAGTACAGTCTTTAGATGATCACAATCCAGTAAGAAAATTGCCACCAGCAAAATTCACAGAGGAACATAAAATTACTACCAATTAACAGAATTCAGATTGCTATTGGCAATAGTATAAATTGAATGCAGGGAATATAATGATTACAGCGTCACCTTTCAAAAAATTTCATGTCAGTCCCTTACATTGCCTCAGACTCTATGTACTGAATGTTTGCTACTGTTCTTTAATAATCTCAAATATAAATTGTTTTGCATTTTTTCGGCGGTCAATGGAAAAGGGAATGCACAAGAAAGCCAATATAAGCAGTAGCCTGGTGGTCAGCACACACTCCTGGAAAATTAGCGTGGGTTTGACTCTGTCCCCTGCCAAGGAAGGTCACGCATTGCTTTGACAAGTTCTTTAAACATAATGCTATTTTAAATAGGGCAAGTATCAATGATCCCTCCCATCCTCCTCCTCACCCCATCAGCTGGGTTTTCCAATTAAAGATGGCTGTTATAAAAGGTCCAGTTTTATCAGTACGTCATGATTGCTTAGAGCCAGGCTAGAGCTATTGAGACATCAGCACCACGTGGACCCCAGCATGACCCAGAGCAGCACAACCAGTGCCTGCCTGCTTACGTTGGGACACCCATGGCTTTGTTTAATTGTCAATCCATAGGGAAAACAGGAACAGGAACATCACTTAGCAGAGAGCTCCCGAACTGCAGTTTGGGCCTCCTAAAATAGGATTTCCATTAATTTTAGTAATCTGTAAAGGAGGCCCTCAGTCCAGTCTCACTGTCCAGAGCCTATCTCTTACCAGTTAAGGGAGATGGACACCCTTAGAGGGCATTACAGCCCACTAGTGTCCACAGTCTTTTGTAGGATAGTGAGAACTGTGTTCTCAAAGTCCTTCTCATTATCTACTGGACACTGGTGGATCAAAGTAGGCCAAATACCTCCCTGTCAGAGGGCTAAATTTATTCATGTAAGATGACTCTCAGCCAAAGAGACCTCCTACATCTGGTTTTAGACATCTGCATTCCTCTTTAGATGTCATGCAGAGAACTTCTGTTTCTCTCCACTCCAGCACTCCCTGAACACACGGATATCCTCTTTGGACAGGAGCTGAAAGGGACAAAATTCCATATCCAAGATGTACATTTCCACAGAACAATAATCTTTGATATGAAAAGGCATCAGATCACACCCCAGTAGACATTAAAGTGAAGAAAGAATTTTCTGAGTTTTCTGCATATTTGACATTTCTGTTTTAAAGTGGATTTGTAACTGGTAATTCTTTTGAGCCCAAAATCATAGTGATTTTGTCCAGGGGTAAATGGAATCTCATTTTGTAGAATTATCCTCTATCAGTTAAAAAAAGGTCTGTTCTTGTTTGCAGTGAACTAAATGAAAAATACACTGATGCCTGTATAGGAGCAGGATTATTCCCCCAGCCAGGACTGTGGCAATACAGAGACTTTCACAGTTGGGCTGCCTCATCAGCTGATAATTAAGGAGTTGAGTCTCCTTTCTCCCAAGAGAAAATAAAACACACTAGGTGAGGAATGACACAGTTGTGGAAAATGCAACCTGTAGAATGCCATCAACTAAAAAGTGCATCACACTTCTGTTCTGTCAAATCTTGGAACAATCCTAGATGGTCAGTTATGCTTGGAGGTTAAATTTAGGAATTTTGACCTAATCCCTCTCATGCAAACTGTTCATCGCTTCACCAGTAGCAAACATCAACTTCTTTTTTAATAGAGAGGGACTTCAAGAACATCCACTGATCATGGAATCATTAAGGTTGGAAAAGACCTCGAGATCATCTAGTCCAACCATCAACCCCACATCTCCATGCCTACTAAACCATGTCCTGAAGTGCCACATCTACACGTTTTTTGAACACCTCCAGGAATGGGGACTCCACCCCCTCCCTGGGCAGCCGGTTCCAATGCTTGACCACTCTTTCAGTAAAGACATTTTTCCTGATATCCAATCTAAACCTCCCCTGGCACAACTTGAGGCCGTTTCCTCTTGTCCTATTGCTGGTTACTTGGGAGAAAAGACCAACATCCACCTAACTACAACCTCCTTTCAAGAAGTGATAACACAATGCTCCCCACTTTTCTTTGTAGGAATACGGACTCTGCTGAGGAGCGGCCAGCTACAGAACCAGCCGGTCAGGAGTAATGAATATCTAATCTTGTGAATACCAACAGAAAGCAAGTGAAAAAAAATCTGTCTGCAAATAATTCTGAAAATTACCAAGTGTAGTGGATTTTTTTTTTTTTCTTAAAAAGAGAGTTGGCAATAGTCTTGCAGCCTTACAAAACATTGCATTGAGAAATGCCCTTGGTAGCTCAAAACTTTTCTGTAAGCTATATGTTAGTGGTGCCACCAGACACGTCATAAGGCATCTTTTGTAACATATTTTTATCTTATGGATTTTAAATATGGCCTCTAGGCATTTAAAAATAATTTTGAAAGAGCCAAAGCAGACATTCACTTGAGTATGCTTCAGTCTATGCAGATAGGAAAATAAAGATTCTTAGTTATAAGAAAGGTATTTAATAAATTAGATTAATCTAATTTGAAAACAAGCAATTTCCTTGTTATTGATGACATAAGACATTTAGAAAAGGATGGATTAATTGGAAAACAGCTAATGAGCTAAATAATGCTCCAAGTAGAACAGTGTTTAATTAAAATCAATTGCTTCACTCTCTTATGAAAAATATAGATCGGTCTCACTTGAAACAAATATCCTTGACATCTGCAATGGGGAAGAAAGCAGTCTCGATTGCTTTTGGCAGAATTTTATAGCAGATACACAGACTATATTGCTTTGATCACAGATATAAGGGGGAAAAAATCCTCTTCTCTGTATCTTCCTTGCATGCTTTTACATCAACTCATTTTTTAGACTTAATTTAGATTTCTAGAACAATGTATGCAAAAAAAAGTTCAAATATTTTTTTTTTTAGAAGGAAGAAGTGGATAAGTGCACTGTTCTGTGAGGGTTAAGTAACAGACAACAAAGACTTGGCAAATCCAATGTGGTGGTTTGGCTTCAATGTTCTTAATAACCAAGTCATTGATGGAATCTAACTCTGTCTCTCTCATCTCCCCAGGCATGGGTTCTTCTCCATGCTGCAAACTGAGACACAGGCTGGTGCTGAACATTTAACCACTCAAGTAATGGCAAATTTGCTGTATCTAGAAAGAACCTAGGTACACACACCCATAGGCCCAGCTGCTAGGAAGCACTTTGCGCTTTCCTCAGTGAAAAAAAAATCACTTTATTTTTCACTAGTGTTGCTGGATCTGTATTCAGTCCTGGCAGAAAAATTTTAAAAGCTTGAAACTCAGCTTCTTTGTACTTAGCCCCAGCTGTACAAGTTGTTCCAAATTTTAAAAGCCTACACTATTGCACAGCATCTCCTACCACCGATATTTTTAATGCCATCCATCTTTCAGATATTCATGGTTAGTGAGTGTTGGGCTGTTTCCCTCCATGACACTTATATGGCCTGTTTTACATGAGAGATGAAGAGGCTGCAACTCAGCTATGTGTTTATACAGGAATAAGGATGTTTAAGATGACCTTTTTTCTTCTTATGCTGTTGAACCAGAAGAACCAAAGGATTTGGCAGGGTTATCAAGCCTTCATCCTGCATTCAGCCCACACTTATACAAGCAAGTATGAAGTTTGCTCCAGGCTTATAAATGGGGCAGTGAGGCCACAGTGAGGGGAAACGATTGGTACTCAGTAAAACACCAGCTGATGGCTCATGCCGTGGTACAAGAAAGGAATCGGAGACCACACTGGTATTTTTGTGGTCACGGTTGGATCTCCATCAGCTTTTGGGGCAATGCAGCTCCAAGGACATGCTCCTTATCCACAACTCAGTTGTGCCAGAGTGAGTGCTTGTAATTTGGTTTGATCTTTCCAGCTCATTTATATTCAAGACCTTCAAGGATCACAGAAATAAGATGTTTCTTTTTTCACTTGATCCATGAGAGTCTGAGACAAAGTGATAAGACAGAGCATCCCTCCCTCCATGCAGCTCACCAGGCAGATGACACATGAAGTTATGACCCTCAGACTTTGACACAGGAAAGCACACAAAGTACATAGAGCAGCAAAAATGCATCTTTGACATTTTTGCCTCCCAAACAGAATGATTTAAAGTTTCCTTCCAAAGCAGCCAGACAAAAGGCATGGAAGCAGTAATTACAAATGCAGCCCATGAAAGCCAGGTGGGGATGGGCTTCGTGATTTGTCTCACTTCAAGTAGTAGGAACAAGGAGAAATAGAATCACTTTCCACCAAGAGAAAAGCAAGAAATTGGCTGCACAGAAGCATTAACAGTGCAAACAAAAAGAATGAACTCAGGCAGATTTTATTGTTTGCCTGCTCAGCATTACCTTGTGCAAATGGAAATCTCCCCAAAAGCAGCAGTCTGGATGATGCCCAAAGGAGCACTCAGAGATGCCCTGCTCCAGAGAAAGTGCCAGGCTGCTTCTGACACTCCCCAGTGCACCAGGAGATAAATGTTTCTATTTTCACTTAACATATCTATCTCCATCTCACACAAGAATAAAGTTACAGATCTGCCTTCTCTAGAGCTTCAAAAGTAGGGGAGGTTGCCCACCTCTGCTCCTATAGGATGTAAAGTGCTGTTCAATAATTAAAAAAAGAACCTACCATAAAAAGCAGTCCTACCTCTACAGTCCATCCACCAGAAAAGGTTATCAGGACGCATACTTGTGATCAAAGCCCTGTCTGCTCTTGCTGCTTTGGTTTAGGAAGCTTCTTGGATCACTCTGATCTCAGGGTGATTGCTGCTGTTCATTATTTGGCCCAGAATTATGCCCCAAAAAATCATTTGTGAGGAGGTGTTAGACTGATATGTCTTAAGCTGCAAGCCTGAAGTCAGGCATCATGAACTTCTGTAAAAATGGTAAGGCTGTTTTAAATGGCAGATCTTGATGTTGAATGTACATATCCAGTTCAGTATTTGCTCACAATTTGCTTACGGGTGGCTGTTCTCAGGGACAGGAGAGGATTGCAATGCATGGGATGCAAACTCAGGAATTAAAATGAAAAGCATGAAAAGCTCTGATATCTGACATTGAATGTCATTTCATGCCAATTTGTAGGAACAACTACTGTGATCAGTGTCCCTGCAGAAATGCATGGTGCTTATCTGCAAAACATGCATGGTCTTGACCTGTAGCAATTACAACAGGGCATAGACATTAATATTGGATGATGCATTTGTACCCTGAAGTCAAAGCTTGTTTTCCCAGCAATTTGCTAAAGGAACTATCCTGCCTCGGAGTCTTGCTGTTTTCATCTCCCACTAATGTATTCATGGATTCCATATATTCAATAGGTACATCATAGCCAAGGCACAGCAGGTCTTGCTCACCTTTACTTGTTGACATACCAGTTGTTATTGCAGAATATAATGACAGGGCTTAAATGTATTTCCCAATTTAGAGGTTAAAACCAAATCAGAAAAAAACACTAAATCCAGTAAAACTATGCCTGTTTAAAATATATATAGTGACCTGTATTGTATTTTTCAATGGCATAACAAGAGGCCAGGGTGTTCTCTCATGTTTACTGACCCATGTGGATAACAGTTGCTGGCTTTCTCAGACACCCAGGTTTTAGCAGCTTCTACCTTTATTACAACCTGATTTCTTCTGAGAAGAAAATGAAAACTTGATCCTTAATTACTCAGTAATAAAAACGATCAAAAAATCACAGTCCCTTTTGCAAACCTCACATCTTGTTTTATTAGGCAATACTTTATGAAAAAAGAAGATAGTACTAATATCAAAGAAGATAGTACTAATAACAGATAATAATAATAATAAAAATTATAATAATACACTTGCCTTCCATCATTGTAGGAGCAACATTAACAAGACTCTGAAGACAGAAAAGCTGTTAAATTAATCTGTATTACTTCTTAGGAAAAAAAAACCAAAAACAACAAACCACACAACCAAACCCAATTCCCCTCTTGTTCTGCAATCCCTTTCAAATTCGTAGAATAATTCTTCCTTTATATCGATATAAGGGAGTTGAGTCAAGCCCACTATTATGAATATTATTCAGTCCATAATGCGGAAGAATTTGTAGCTTTTTAAAACAAAAAATAAAGCTTTTGGCATGATTTGTTAGCTTTAACATGTTCACTCTGCATTGGCTCATAGGTGGAACATTTAATGTGTAATTGATGAACAGAGAAGAAATGGAAAAAAATTACAAATGACACTGTGCGTGCATCAAAAATATTCCTTGCTCTCCACTTCCCACAGGAGTGCAGGGGATTGTGGCAACCAACTCCCCAATAATCCTTGCACATATTTTGAGCCTGCAGCATGACCATATCTTCAAATTTCCTCCAAAGTTCCAAATTTTCCCTAACACTCAGATTCAGTGTTCAGCAGAATTACCCAGTCCCTAATCTAGGTTTTCAAATCCTCTTCAAACTCGTATCCTCGTGGGCACGCATGAGGCAGGCTGTTACGCCACCCGGGAACAGCACATCTCAGCATCCTCCTGCCACCGACCCTCCCCGCCAGGCGTGCAGCCGGCTCCTGAGACCGCACCGACGCAGGCACCGTGCAGCTGGCTGGGGAAGTTCGATGCTTGTTGGTGCAGGCAGCCTAGGAAATTCTCAGTTAAAATAATTTTTATCAAACGAGAAGCCAAGTCTGCCAAAAAGAAAAGGATTTGCAAGAAAATGATAGTTTCCATTCATCCACTCTGTATTTTCCATTTAGGCATTTGGAAATGAAAACATTTTCCTCTCTGGTTTGAAATCAACTTCTCTCTTGACATTTTGGGACAGGTTTTTTTATTATTATTGTCACATACAAGTTAAGTGGTTGAAATCAACATGAAACGTTTTGAAATCTTAAAAAAAAAAAAAAAAAAAAGGTCTCATTTGCCCCAAAATGAAACTTTTTTCCTGAATTTTTGGTCTGCAAATAGTTCAGAGATCAACATTCTTTTCTGCTCTGTGAAATGGAAGCAATTTTTTTCCAGTTTAGAAATTATTTGAAAAAGGCATGCCAAGCTCTATCCATCAGTCACTTACTCTCTGACCTGAGTTTACTTCCCATGGGCATAAGTAGTAAAGTCCATTTCTGCTACAGAAAACAATGCTAGGAAATAGCGGGACAGCGATGAAGTCCTACAGTTGGCTTAAATTTGTCAAGATGCTTAATGAGACTTTTTTAATGTACTTTGACTCCCTCATACTGACCTAGAGCTGCCCCTAATAAAGCATCGGGGATCAGCTTCCAGGCACTATCTGTACTCAGATTTTATACAGATTGATGTGTTTACTCAGCACACTGAACTAATTTGAACTTAACTCGGTTACTTTCCTCTACAGAAATGAATCTGACTTAATCTCCAGTTTCAAGGCATTTTAGAGGTTAATAAAATATTTTAGTATTTTAGTTTGTTAAAGAAAACCTGTCCTAAATAAATGATGTTCCTCTGTGATGCACAATGAACGCAACAGAGTTCACTATAATGAACCATCCAGGTCTATAAATTGAATGTAGCTGAAATGAATTATTTTCTAACTTCTAATTCATAAATCAAAGCCTAATAGGTCTCCAAATACAGCCTGTATTATAGAGATTATAGCATATATTAATGATATTTAAATACAAGGGCAAGTTCAGTTGCAACTGCTTTTCCATCTGTCATAATTTCTGCTGAAGGGTAGAGTATTAATAAATGACAAACCAACCTCAAAACCTTTCCTAAAATGCACAGTCCCAAAAGGTCATTATCAAGATTCATTTATAGATTCGGTAACAAGACTAAGCAGCAATGCACAGTGTTTCCTAAACACTCAGTTTTACTTCCCCAAGGGATGCTTGGGAATGCCATCAGTTTCCCAGGCCTGGTAACAACCCGACATTAGCCTGCATTTTCACCCAGCACTGGCAGTAATTTGTTGGTTGCCAATAGCAGGATTTTGGACTCAAACTCCAAAAGTTATTTGGTCACCGATCTGTCCCAGACTCAGTGAGAACCAGGTATCCAGCACACTCAGGGTCCAAGCCCTACATTCTGCGGCAACTTAACTGTGTTAATAAACAAATGGTGCAGAAGAACACCAGGAAAAGATGCCAAGGGTCTTAATCACAAAGTCCATTAGTGTTTCAATCAAAGGACAACACTAGCTTCTTCTCCAGAACTCCCTTCTGCAGCTGACACTGGGCATCAGATGGTGAAAATTTTTCAGAAGGAAACTTCCGTAAACATTTCAGAAATGCTCTGCTAGCTCTCATTACCCCAGGTTCATATTTTGCTTTCTTAAACTGATAGAGTAGTACAGTTAAGGCAGTATCTATGCTTTTTATCCCAAGGAATTGTACATGGCAATTTTCATTTTTCATCTGTAGCTGACAGTCTGGAGATGTCTGCAAAATAGCTACTCGAAAGCCACACAGAACTCAAACTGTCATATATTTTTTGACATTAATCTCATTTAAATGGAAAAAAAAAAATCTATTTCAACTTCAAAAAAATCCTTTCATACAGCAGATATGCAGGGTTTGGGGATATTTTCTGCCGCACAGGGCTCATTCCTAAATTCCTGATGAAATATAGGAAGAGCTTGAGCCATTCCTCATTCCTTTTGGAAAGTTTCCCTCCTCTCCACCGATTTAGAAAGGTGAGTCACCAGCTACCTCCCTAGCAAAAGCTAAATTTCCTCGGTGATTTCTCGCGCCTGCAAGAGCTGCGTCTGTCCGCATGCGGCTTATATAAGGCTGACTGGCGGCTGTCCAATTAGCTTTTGGGTCCCTAACCCTCTTCCTGAATGCAGATAAATGATGAAGCACTTCCACAGTGAACTGCCTATACGGTGCTCGGGCATTTTCACAACCATTTCTGGGTCTGATGCACATTACGCCTCGGCAATCAAGAGGAGACAACGGTTTTATTCTGAGCGCGGACAGACTGGGCAACAATACCTGCTGCTAAAACTTACTCATCACTACGCCAAGATGTTTGTCAGCTTTTGATGCTATATTTTCTTCGAGTTTTCAGATATAATGTAGCCAAGTTTCAGAGCATTTACTAAACTGAGCACTTACTCCCATTTCAGGCCTTCTCCCTGCTGATCTTCAACAGTTTAAGCTGTATTGCTATCATGGTACTGTAAATCTACTCAGTTCTCAATTTGCGGTTGCAGAGGGCAATAATGCTGATGTTAACAGAAATCTCTACTGTTGACATACATGTTTCCCACTTTGCTAGATGCAAAAATTCAGCATTTCAGCCCTGCAGATCTGAAGCGTTGCCTTGGCTATTTATTTCTATCTGCAACACTCCTCTGGATTTCCCACTAGAGCCCAAGCTTCCCAAAGGACACATAATTACATATTACAGAAAATGCCACTCCAGTGTGGCTCCAGACCTCTTCAAAATCTGGGTGTGTGAGAAATCCTACACAAAATCCTGTCTTTGTATAAAAAAAGATAATTCACACATCTAGTCATCTTTTATTAGCATTCCCATATTTATTTAAATTACTTGGTTATATTTGCACAGCACTTTGGAAATGAAAAGTATGTGAAGGGAGGGAGCAAACATACTGGCCTAATCTGCTTTATTGTTTTAGACCAGGAGTTATGCTACAGCGTTCAGCGGAGTTGTTTTTAATGAATGCCAGTATAGGAAGAAAGAAATAGGGCAAGCACAGGTATGTTTTATTAAAGCCTCTGAGCTCCTAGGCACACAGCAGTATTAACATCAGTAAAAAATGGTATGTGAGAGTCATTTGCAAAAGAAATTTGGATAAAATATATGGAAGATATACAGCCAAGGGTGATAGTCCACAGACAGAAAACCAGTCATAATTTTCATGCAGAAAAGATAAGGATGCTTCAAGAGCTTCTTTTTAGGGAACAAACTGTATGATATCTTCATAAATAACTAAGAGAATACACACTAACACCATACTTTTCATAGTCATTCAAAATCTGATTATAATACCAAATTACAAGGGGCTATAAGTAAAGTAACAGACACCAGTAAATTGCATAAGACCTTTAAAGTTTCGGAAACTGGACCAGCAGGATGAATCTTAGCACTGTTTAGGGGCAAAGGAAATAAAAAAGAATTAACTTATTTAATGGACAACAGGGATACAACTTATGGTGGACCATTAAAGAGGCATCCGCAGGACTCCGCCTGTAACAGCACAGATCTGCGATGCATTGGTCTATAAGCCTCTATTAACTCCCTCAAGAGCATAGCAAGAACGTGCTTACCTGTTGCTTGCAAAGATTTTTGTCCTTAAAAACGTAACGTGGTCACATGTGGTTTTTTCTCTCAAAGTGCAAGATTATTGTGTCGGTCCAAGAGAGAAGATGGCAAAGAGAAGATAAATTAACAAGCATGTTGGCATTACAGAAAAGTAACAAAACCTAGCAACAATGCACAGGCAAATGGCTATGACATTATTTTGAATACTGCTGTCACAAGTTCATTGATTTTCTGCTTTCAAAAAGTGTGTGTAATGATTCCATTTTCACCTTATTCTAGGCTCATTAAAATGAATACTTTCACATTGAGAAGGTTGGATCATCACCTTCAGAGTGTATGGATTTGAAAATAAAAATACCTCAACCTTTATAGCTTAATGCATGCCCATATTTTATAGCAATGCTGCATAATGAATGTGGTATCTACTCAAATTTATTCTAAGCTACTTTGTTTTCACGAAGAAGTCCAATAAATCATATGTATTAAAAGTCACTTAATTTTACAGTTATTTGGCTTGCAAAGTCAAGCACCCAAAATTAGATAACACCTAATTTTCTCTGAAGCCACTGAATTCGTCCTTTCTCATACAATTAATGTGACAGGATACCATGAGGGAAATCATGTGTGATTAGGTACCACTTACCCAGGTTAGGTATATATGTGGTGGTACCAGTACAAAAATGTGTAAGACAGTAATTTAAGCAGGGATAAGCAACAAAGAAGTACAGTATGAGCTACGTGTGTTGAGCCATGTAGACTAATAGGTTGGCAAAATGCATTAGAAGATGATGAAAAAGACGACTGTTTTCACAGAAAGAAATGCCTGTAAGCTTGCCACAAACGTAAACTGAGAAATTTATTTGGAATATGACAAAGTTTTTAATCATTAAACCAGGATGTAGTTCCAGAAGCCTCTTCTACAAGAAAAGTCAGCACAAAAACACTAACAAATTTTAAGCTGGGTCCTGATGCATTTCTGGAGAGACACTAGGCACTACCCCTGCAATGGCATTGACTCAATATGATAACAGCAGAGATGCCTTCCAGCATAGGTCCTGTGATCCTAGGTTTCTTCTCCCTTCATTTGTTTGTGCTGTCTTTCACATTAGCTCGCTTTCCTCATGTGCTTTGGAAAAGCGTGTGAGTCAATGTGTTAATCGTATTATGCAACAAAATGACAGCAAAAAGCAAAGGAAGCAGGGTTCAAATGCTGAAAATCCTTACTGCCTAAATACCTTCTGATCTCGCTCACTGTCTCTGTTACTATTCATTAAATGTATAAATTCATTAACAGCTTTTCAGCAATAAATAATTAATATAAATGAGATGAAGAAAACATGAATGTAATTAACTGCAGAAAACATCCACAGAAGCTAACTATTCATAACAAAAATGCAAATTGGGTCTCACATATCGGCACTTGGCACGGTCTGATCCAGAAACGCTTCTCC
>VZTL01053774.1:0-15833 GCA_013400535.1 Scopus umbretta
GAAACCAGGACAGCTAGTAAGTCCATGTCAACATGGGTGCTGTGCTGTACCAACATGGCTATGTCACCTCTGCACACCCAGCAGTTCAGGGTGCTGTTTGTCACATACAGAGTTCCCAAACCTTCTGAGACCACTAGTTAATGTAAATAGTTAGTCTAAATATAAAATTAAGCTGTGCAGATTCATGGGCAACAATTCCAGCAGCAATGGGCAAGTCCATACCCAGTTTGGGTGACTGCAACCTGGCTAAATGGAAACCACTGTTGACATGTGCTTGGAAGTTTCTTTACAATGAAGCATTATGTTACACAGGCCTGTCTTTGGCCATGCTGAGACAGGAAAAGTAATTCAAGCTTTAGCAAGAGACATGAAAAAGGCATTCCAAAAACTCCATAACATCTATCTTCAGTGAAGCCAGGAAAACATTTTCTAAGATTCTCCCTGCTGGTCTTCAGCTTAATGCCAAATCCCCAGATCAACCATTCCCAAACATCCATCCCCACTAGTTTAACATCTACTTGCCATTAATGAATTTGACTTGCTCCTGTCTGTGGCAGGAAGACTTGCAATCTTCACCGTATGGTACACAGCTTGATGAGCAATATTAAGTGCACTCTTTTGTATGGTATAGCCAACCTGTTAAAAATAGAAACAGATCAAAGCCTTCCTAAGGAGGGATTTCTCATTCTCCCACCATCAGATGAAGCTCCTCAGACCCGTAATTTAAGTGTTTGTCTCATTGTAGAGGTGCTAAAAAATTTGTCAAAAGACTTCAGCTAGTAAGTCTGCAATTTAGCTTGAAAAGTTTGTTTCTTCCCATTCTTTCTAGTTTTTGAATAAAGAGATAAGGGATAACGCCTGCTTGCCATGGTAGGTACACGAGCTATAATTTGCAATGAAATATCATGAACTGTGCCATACTACAGAAGCTTTAATTAGAGTAATTTAAACACATTGTAACTTACCAGTGATTTTGCATTCAGTATATTTTAAACAGCTGAGCCCTGAAAAAAATGCGGTGATTTGCTCACCACCACATATCAATGGGCTTCTGCAGCTGTGGAATCACACTCAAATCGAGCTTCCACAGGCAGCCAAATTATCCTTCAGGAACTGGAGAAAATCAGAGAATGATATCCCTAGAGACAGACCATTAAAGAAAAATTAACTGTTAGGTCTCCTGTGTGATTTTTAGCTATTTGTACCTGGATGGCAGACATCAAGGTTTTTGGTTGGTTTTGGTTTTTTTTAACATTACTTAATGTAATAGCTCCTAGATATTTCACCTGTTGGTCTCTTTAGCATCACACATTCACTGTTCTCTGTTGGGGCAGGAGGCAGCTGGCTGGTCTGCACACAGGGCCATCAAGGTATCTCTCTAGTTAGCCTAAGCAAAGAAACATGCTCCAAGAGCATATGCTGTTAAGAGTACTGTGAGCATGGACTAAAGCTGGAGTCAGTCAGAAAGGAAAAGATACCAGGTACTACTGTCTGGTAGTTTCAAACTAGCTGTTTGTTAAAGGATAATCTCACAAGCCTATAATTAAGAAATGAATAAGCTTTTGAGTGAAGGAATGAGGGCTAGAAAATTTTTTTCCTAACTCCTTGGCAATTACATTAGCATTATATATACCTCTAGTGTATTTTATTATGTAGGCCCTTGCCACTTCCAGAAGCTAGAAAATATAAAAGATTCTTTCATTCCTTGCACAGCTGCTTAAATCACTACTGGCTATGGGTAGGAGACTAATTTGATTGCACTTTTACACATGCTGCACAAGAACTTAGTGGGAAAATATGTAGGAGATTCAGCATCAACATCACCATCCCTTCACTGTGTCTCCACATAGCACCTTGCAAAGGCTAGTTCGTGTTGTGCATCTGATGCAGGTCTAAGTCCAGGCTCATGCCCAAACATGCACACTCTACACACAGAAATCCCAAGCATAGACGATGGAGCAGATCCTGCCCAGTGCCTGCTGGTAAAGGAGCAATTGTACCTATCTCTGATATGTAGCAAAAAGAGGGATTAGTGGGTTGCAGCTATCTGCTCATCTGCCAGTAGTTGTTTCTGCACGCCTGACGTGAGGACCAAGATGAGTAGTTGGGGCTGACCTAAGCAAAAGTGCCAACCTCCTCCTAGCCAGGGCCTGTCAGAGGCCGATTTGGACAGAAAAGCGGCAGCTCAGGCACCAGATGTGCAAAACCCTAAAGATTTCCTTTAAGGAGAGACCAGATGGTAAATGTATGATTTTTATACTTCAAGGTTTAGAAAGGTTAACATCCCTGAAATTAGATGTCCACCACCAGCATCTGTAAATGGTGGAGAAAGGTATCAAATCTGTAAAGGGCATGCAATTTCCACACACAAACAAGGGATTCCTCTGAAAACACTCTCTCCAGGCAAGGATTACTCTGATGATATTTTCAAAAGACAGCACAGCAAAACAGCTAAACATTATAGGCTTCTGGAGGACACCCTACCTAGTTAAATCAAACCTAAAACACAGAGGAGTAGAAGCACTTTATTCCAGCACTGTTGCTTTTTTTTTTTATAAAACTACCTTTCTGAAAATGTAATTGAGTCAGCTGTTCAAGTGACAGCATTCACAACAGGGAGAGGATGAGTCTTCAGTGAGTGATTAAATTCCGGAGCAACCCATTTAGATAACCATAAAAATATTTTATTGCAGATCTAGTCCAAATTCAGGAATACGTCTGTGTGATAGGACAAAAGAAGAAGGAAAAAAGAAAAATGAAAATTAATACAAGCCTTTAAAATATGTTTTTCCTCTTTTGGGAACATTTGAAAATTGTGGACTATTTCTGAGACAGCAACTTGTCACAGGACAGCCTCTCACTGCCCATCAGGCTGTCCCTTCACACCTCTCGAAACCATGAGTGCCTTCTACCTACGCAGCAGGCACAAAATTTCATTAGTGCGCTCCAACAGGAGACCGATTAGCAGGGCTGTGACTGCGCTAGGGACAGAGATGAACCCTTGCCTGGTTCAAATACTCATTTTATCTACCAAATTAATTCAACAATAATAACCAAACTTCACAAAGCAATAATACTAAACAAAACATCTACTTGAATGACTGCTGACAGCACTCACAGCCCACCACATGGATGCATCTCACTTGCACAATAAGCCATTACACCTACATCCCATATAAGGCTCCAGGGAGGTCAGGGTCCCATGCACTGCCCCAACAGGAAACCAGCAGAGGATGCCAGGTTTGGCTCAGATCAGTGGTAGGGATAAGGTCATGCCAACCACAGTCCAAATGTTGGTAGCACAACCAGCTTCATCTCAGGTCCAGCAATGAGGGTCCAGTGTTTCTTCCCATGAGGACCTTCTCCCACAGGACTTACTTTACCATGTGGGGTTTATATCACCAGTCCCTGTGCTGGACATTACATGGGTCATCCAGTTGTGTCTGATGGATTCATCCGGTCATTACCCCTTGTCTTTGGCAAGAAATAGGGTGCCAAGGGATGGCGGTGCAGATTCCTCCACAGGAGGCATCCTTTGCATCAATAGTGCAAACACAGGGAAAGCTGGCTAAGGAGTCAGGGTAAAGAGAAAACAACCCAGCTCTGGCCTTTATAAATCAACTAGGCCCACTACTACAGATAAATTCCTTCAATAACTGTATTTACTTAGGAAAAAAAAAATAGCCTTGGTCTCAGGATACATTGTGTAAGAAGATTTCAAGATCTTCCTGTTTTACTGGTCAATCCATCTTTCATTTGACCCATAACAAAGCTTGAATGAAATGTTTTTCATAAAGTGTTTGTCAACACTGTATAAAGTTGGCATTAGTTATTGTGACCTAATGCAATACCATCTGTTTTTTTATGATTAAAAAAACATGGTGACCCTAATATACTAGGGAGAGAGTTACCAACAGGAATTATAGAACAAGACTTGATAGTTCCTGCTTATAATCTGCATTCTTTCTTTGAAGCATGATTAGAAAAAACAACTTTTGGTAGTACCAGCAAGTTGTGCAATACCTTTATTTACTGCCTTAGCTTCCTTGTGTTCTGAAAGGTCAGTCTACTCTTATAAGAATCATTACCTGAATATTCACTGTTCGGCCTAATCGTATTGCTTGCTTCGGGGCACATATTTAATATTAATCAATCTATTAATTTCAAAATGCTGGAAAAGCCTTAGCTCAAATCAATTGGATTCTTTTCCCTTTAGAAGCAACACACCTAAGAAGCTGCTTTCTCTACAAAGCTTTATCACGCACCTTCTTAGCTTGAATTCATCTCTAAATACCACCAAGAATGTCTTGTCAGCAAATTTTGAAGTACATACAGAGCAAAAGGAAAAAAAAAAAGCATGGTGAAGAAGAAGCTTTTATACAAGTAGGTCACAACCAGCTCTAGGCGTTTATTCATTAACACTCACCTGAGAGTGTCCAAGAGCCTCAGGTGTTCTGCGCAAGAAAACAGGCTGAAGCAGTAAATCTTTTGAGGAAATATTTGGTTTTTCAGCCGTATCAATGTTTATCCTGCTGTCTTCTTAATCTATCAGATAAGCAGTAACTTGTAGTAGTTCAACTTCATTTTTTTTCTCCTGAATGACCACTTTATTCACCGCAGGTGCAGGTGGATCACGTTCATGAGAAAGGCTCAGGCATGTGAATTGGATTTGGTATAAAAATCCATCCCAGGAATTCAGCTCTGCCTATAGGTAGTGTAAGCTTTTGTCAAAAGTTCTGAGTATGTATAGCTTAATATGTGTTGCTCAGTAAAGTGTTTGATTCAAAGGATTCCAATGTAAGTTCTTAGGATTGCTATTAGCAGGTAGGTAAATAAACAGCTAGCTAAGTTTTACTTCATAACTGTTTTCTTGGCTATAGCTGTACTCTTTAAAGAGCTGTAGTTAGTTGTGCAAATGTTCTGTGCACAGAGAAATGGCAAGTTATGGCTCCTGCTAATGTGCTTGAAAAATGGTTAAGGGTAATAGGACTTTGTGGGTTGGGAGAGAGGAGATAGAGAGTGGTGTGGTCTGAGCTAATTTGATATTAGTGAGGGTAAAATGCAACTGTTATATGCAGAAACCCTAACTGCTCAGCATGTTTGTATTGTGGCTTTTTGTTATGGTTCTGTATTGTACCTTATGACCCTGGTTTTACTTCTGGGGGAATCTCCCTTTGAAAAGTGCTCCTTGAGGTATAAAATATATTGTAGTGCTCTCCATTAGTACTGGCTTATGATGCAGGAGGTAGCAGTCTGCTATGAATTTAGATTATGAATTGTTTATATCTTTCCTATTTTAAGTCTCTGTTCTCAATATTTTTGGCTGTGTCTGCTTGTGATGCTAGAGTGATTAGAGAATTCAAGAGGAGCAGAACCCAAGCCTATTTGAGCAATATCCCCTTCCTTTAAAGGGAGGGGAGGAGATGATCATAAAAATAATTTTCTTTTTCCTTTTATTTGTGTGGGTTTTTTTTCTGTTTAACTAATGCCTGTCCTTGGAGCAAATTGGTCTCAAACATCAAGTTACTGGTTAATGTATGTTTGTAGAAACCTGACCCTCAAAGATACAGCTGTTTAGCATGCTGGACTATCCTGTTGTTGCCTTTAATAGGCCTTCAAAGATGTGCAGCTTGAATAATAACCTAAATCTAAGGTTGTTACCAGCTGACTATAGGCCTAATAAGCTACTGCCACTAGGAATAGTTAATGACAAGTGTCCCACTTATTTGTAACTTGTGTGTGTGATTTTGTTTATGCATTAGAGTTTGCTGTTGTGGTGTTTTTTCTAAAAAAAAACCCACACAAAAAACCAAAACGGGGCAGTAAAGCTTCTCTCAGCTTTAAGGTTGTCCTTTAGGTTTGGCGTATGATTTTGATAACAACTTCAGGATGAACTTGGTATTTACTGGATCAATGACGAGTCAGTAGGTTTGAAGTGTAAGCCTCTTGTTTGCCCAAGAAGTGCAGATGAGCACTGGTAATGCAGGTCTGTCTTGCCCTGAGAGCACTTGGGCAGCATGCCTGAGAGGGGGTAGTCTGTGGCTGAGAGCATTTCATCACCTCTGGAGAGATTCTTGTGGCTTTACAGCGTTGCTGAGGGACTGGGGACTGCTGCTTGGGTAAGATGTAATGATAAGAGGAGATCCCTTTGCCCTTGTCCCTCACCGACCTCTGGCTGCCTGTTGTGTCTTGCTGCCCCGAGAGGCTGTCCGTGGCTGCTGTTCCTTTTCAACTTATGGAATAACTGTCTTAAATCCAATCTGCCTTTTTTCCACTTGGCTATGCAGTAAGTCTGTTGTGGCTTTCCTTAGGCTTTCTAACTGCTTTAATAAGAGTATGGCCTCCGGAGATGTCTTAATCTGGGAAGCCAAAAGGGGGATATTGAAAGGGGGAAATGCTTCCTTAAGTTGCTTGCTCTGATCTGCAGAGTGGATTGGTGGGTCCTCTGCAGGCTGCTAACAGGGATAAGTGCTTGCTGGTCTCTGTTAGATAGTCTTTCCTTTCTTCTGGGATCCTTTTATTGCTGAAAGGAACATATAGATAGGCAGTGTAAAGGGTTTCCACAGTGAAGGAATGAGTAAGCTGACTTATACTCTAATGTTGATACATACCAACAGTCTGTATAAGTAAAATGGATGTTCAGGTAATATATGTGTATACCTGTACATACACACAGTATGCTGTGTATATGTACAGGTATACACACTATAACTGAAGACTCTTGTTGCCATATTTTTAATTCTGAAAAGCAGTCATCTCCCAACTCGGAGCATTTTTTTTCAGGGCTCCCTTAATAATTCTTAGTTTTGTGGTGTTCTTTATTCCTCATACTGATATTGCATATAGTGGTGTCAGACTGCCTTGAGATGTTGAACAGACTATCAAAAGATAAATTTTCTGTAATACTTAATTCAAAGAGATTTATATTCCTGCAGCTCTCTTCCATGTTTCCAAATATGATCTCATGAATTTAAATAGATCAAGTACAGTTGATGTCTCTTCTTGATCTATTTGAATTGCTTCTGAAGCTACTGATCATATGCTTTTGTCTCCTTCATGCTGGTGGTGCAGCTGCTTGTTCATTCAAGGCCCAACTTCTGAAGTTCTGGGATTATTCCATGCCTCTAAAGTGGCTCCAAAACTGTTAGTTCTTACAAGTAGTCAATGCTAGTTCATTCTTGGCAAGGATTTAATCCACACCAGGATTTTGATGGAAAGATTTAATTACTTTCTCTTAAACTTGATTGTCAGAAGCAAAAGGAATAAAGGGGATGGGACAATTTCCATAACTCTTGATGATATTGTGCTTTACTCTGCAATTAATAGTATTTATAGCTTTAGGTAGTCTCTCTTGTGCCCCCTTCTTCATATAGAAAGGTGAATTACTGCTTCCTAAAAATCCATAATAAAGACAAAATAACTCCTGTAAATAACTTTTTTTATAGTATGTTTGAGCAGTTAATTAAGAGTACAGTATTGTTTCTCTCTTCAGTGACTGAGCGAAATTCAAAGCAGTTGCTAAGGAAAGCATGAGTCTATACACATGCTGAATATGTATTCCACAAATATGTAACAATTACTTATCTTGTAGCATTAGGTAATATTTTCTTTTTCTGTGGATGCTTCTGAGTAATAGCTTAGTTAGAACTTCTACAGAAACAAGCTTGCCATTTCAAAAGTTCCTGTTTCTTTGTTCCCTAGAGTATCTCATCTAGCAAGCACTGTAAATTTCCTTTTCTGCTCCTGCCATCCTCTTGTGTGTTGGAATGCATGTAAGTAGCTTGAAGTGGAGATGGCTGACCCACAAAAAAGCCTCCTCTTCTGTGTGTATCTGACCTGCCTTCAAATGCACAAGAGAACTTTGGCCATAGAAGGTCAAAATATCTTAAAGATAGTTGTGCCATGTTAATTTGCTTTGAATATGAGGGTAGTAAGTATCTACAATAGTTCTGACATGCTGCACAAGTCACAGCATGTAAGAACTGTTTGCATAATATATACCCATAGCTGTTGTTTCTCCCAAAGAGAATCCTAGCAAATGAAGATTTTGGTCATGAAAAAGTTACCTTATCTTTCAGGATTGTTTTTGCTTTGAAGACTCAACAATGATCACAAAATATATCAAAGCAGTTAATTTGTTCCTGTTTTATTCAAGTGTTGGCAAGCGTGCACCTTAACAGGTTCCTAATGGATGCTTAAGAAGTTGTGTCTGTGTCCATAACTGTAGCAAGCAGAGGGCTCTCAACACATTATGGTTGATAATTACACATCAGTTTATGTAATAGGGTTAATGGGCTACAGCGAGAGGTCAGGTTTTAGCTGTCACATTTGGGAATTCATTGTCAAAGATATGTCACCTGGGATATCGCAATGTGATGCTTGATGCTTACTAAAAAACAAAGCTGGGGGATAGAAAGGAGGAAAGCTCTGCATTTAATGTGACCTGCTGCATCTGAAGGTTGGATAGCTGGATAACTAAATACAGAACTGAGCTTTGTCCTAAATCATGCCTGCAATTTAGCTGTGTCATCCTGTAACTTGTAACTCTGGGTATATTGTGTGGTTTGGTAAAACATTGTGTAGTACCAGACTAAATTTGTGCAGCATGCTTTAATTCCCTTGTGGCAGCTTGCCTGGAGGCAGCCAGAGGTAACCTTCCCCCCTGTCCTGCCATAAGCTTCTTTCCTAACCCACCCTAAGAAGGCTGGTGCAGGTGCTGTGGGTAGTTACTTCCCCGTACACACCAAGGGATCATTCCCTCCCAACACATCCTGCTAACAGAGAAACCAGAAAAAAGCCAATATAGAAGTTTTAGGGTTTTTAGACTTGCAATCTAAGTAACAGCTTTCATGGTGAAAACTGGCAGTAGGTTGTTCTTAGCTCTTTTGTTGTCATTGAAGGAAACAACTTTCTTTTTTTGTCCCCTAGGCAAAAAGGCATAAACACCACAAGGTGAGTTTGACAGAAACATGTTACAATATGCACTCTGTGGCATAAGAGCAGTAGTTCTTGACTCTCTCTATTGGTTGTATTGCAGTAATGCAGGTGGAAATATGTCCCAAAGAAAACAAAACAAAAAAACCAAACTCAATAACAACAACAAAAAACCAGGAAAAAAAGCACAGGGGAAACTTAAAAAACTGAATGGGCATCATCTTGCTAGAGTGAATAGAGAAAGGAGCTTCAGGGATAACTGTTTTCTTTGTCCAATAACTATTCTTCAATTTGAGAAGAAAATTACTTTCTTGATAACAGTTAAGAATCACAAACACTTTTTGTTCTGTTCAATTCCTCCTGGTATATGTTCACAGGACACAAAGGCCATGTTATAAATTGAATGGTGGTTGACAGTTCATACTTGCACGATGGTATAATTGTAATGTCTTGTGTAATTTCACTACAGCCCCATGTGTGGTCACTATTTCTGGCTCTAATACAAAATGCAGATTAGCAATGCAGGATTATGGTGCTGTACAGGGCTGTCTATAATAGCATGTGCTGCTTTGGAGAATAAAAAAAAAAAACAACCCTCTTCTGGTGCTGGAGTGTTAGATACAGTCTTTGTGTCTAAATGTGGTGAGCATATGAATGTGAAATGTAAGAGGAGATTTGCCAACTGCTGATATCTTTCTTATTTCTCTGCCTCCATATGTCTTTCCGCTGGCTGCCTCTTATGTCAGTTTCCATCCCCCTGCTCAGATGCTTTTATATCATCTTTAGAAGAAGGATCTGTGTTCCTCTAACAGAAGGCATGCATAATGTGAGCTACTTATTGAAATAGAAGCATCTTTTGGACCATACATATACATTGATTTTGCTGAGCTCTCCTTTGAGCATACAGGTAGGGAGGCTGGGAAAAAAAAGCATTACCTTTCATATCTGAATAGGTCTGCAGTCCCTCAGTGCAGGGTGAACTGCAGCAGAAGTGTGACTCTGCAGAAGCATTTGTTTACACGGCAGAAAAATCATCCCAGTTGTGACTCAGTGGTTCATTCTGTTTACACACACCAATACACAAGATCATTTTTATTAAACATGCCTAAAAAAATTCCCAAGGAGATGTGTAATATAGATTCTTAAACATTATTGAAAAATATTCAGGCTTGCAGTCGGGTACAAATTGCTACATCACTCCAACAGAAAAATAGAAAATGCTGTTTCAAATGCTTCAATAAGAGTGAAAGATAGTTAATAGGAGTTGCTTTGCAAAGAAATATTTAAGCTACTGACTTAAAATTCTTTTTTAAATACCAAAAGTGTAATTTTCTCACATAACCTGAATTCTGCATAACTAAAATGCATTTTCAGCTAATATTTTTTCCTGGTTACAGAATAGGTATGGAACAGACCATATTAGACATAATAATATTAGTTATTAATAATAATATTAATATTAGACATATTAATGTGTAGTGTCAAAAACAGTGACTCTCACTATGTCTTTTGGCCAATTAGAAATCTAGCAGCTGAGTTTAAGATTAAAATTTCTTATTCTTTATTTAAAGATACTTGCAAAATAGGTGCAGTTTTTTTCCCTAAAATAATCTCCAGTCCCCATGCAAGTATCAAGAAATAAGATGAAGTGATTTTTTTCTGATGGGCTCGAGATGCTTTCTCCAGTCCCTCAGGTATGATCCTCTGGAGAGGAACATGCTGACCTTCAGCAGCTCTGTGCCTGCCTCCAACCTGGCTTGCATCCCAGTATGCTGTGGCTGAAGGAGGGGCTGGATGCTGTGGGGTGGTCAGATGTTCTCCTGCAGCACTTGCTGCATGGCTGACAGATGCCCTGGCTGTACCGTGTTCTGCTGTGTATGCTTCTAGCCTAAAGAATGTGTTAGCCTGAGTGCTTTCACACTTCTTGCCTGAATATTGTTTGTATAACTGGCTGATTAGTAGGACTTCAGGCAGGCATGAACTAAGGACCTGACAGTAAGTGGTTTGGATGCTCATGCAGGGTTTGGAACTATGCATAAATTAAAACTTACAGTAAAGACTTAGCTGTTCAGATGTGATATTCTCTCTTTCCAAGGTTGGGTACTCAGTCACTTAAGATGGAGACTTCCAGATATTCTTGTGTACTTGGAGAATATTTTTTTAAAAGGAGCAAATAATCTAGATTTGCTTTTCCAAGTGGATATAAGGTACTTAAGAGCCATTAGTTTACTGAGTAAATCCTTTAGATTGCAGACAGTCGCTGTGGCTGGATATTACTGGAGACCATCATAAGCACCTCAGACTCTGATGTAATGCATTGTATTTCTGATTAAAGATTATCTCCTTAATTGATAGCTGGAAAGCAGATGAAGTATTCTGACTTGCAAAATATTGCTGAGATAATGGAATCTGTAGAAGTGCAACAAGAAATTGTCTGTGATAGAGTAAGGGGGCAGTATCTGGACTGTGCTGTCTCAAATCCACAGGTGTAAGCTTTGGTGTAAAGCTGCCAGTGTTAAGCCCTGCCTTTGCACACAAAAATTGCTTGGTAATAAAGACAGAAGCACTTGGGGAAGAGGGGTTTGACCTGCATAGAGCTGGCTTGGTTCATGGGTGCTTCAGAAGCTCTGGTGCCGAAGGACGATGGGAGTGCCAGGTCTGGCTGAGCTGGTGGCAGCCAAGGGTGTTCAGGCATGGAGGCCCACACTTGAAGCTCCTGTGTGAGTGAGGAGGAAACCTTGTTTACCAGAACAGGGTGCTTCCTGAATCAGTTTTGGGTTTAGCCTTTCCACCTGTCTGCTTAGTGAGGGCTTATGTGCTGCCTTTGTGAAGGAGTATCAAAGACAGGACATCCCTGCAAGGTGTGCTGGTGAGTAGCTGATTGTGTGTAACCTCATCCTTTTTAATTATTTCTTCAGTCCTGGTATTTTAGTTTCTCCTGTATTGGAAGTGATTGAATCTTACCTTTTTAAAGAATGATGTTTGCTTGCATAAATGATATGCCTACCAAAAATCAAAGTAATCTCAAGTGTGTGCTAACTGATTATCTTATGCAAATTATCTTAAGTTTATCTTGGGTAATGCTCTTGTTTCATTCTAGGGACTATAAAGATGCACTTTGAAATGCAGGCTAACATGGCTAAATGAATTACACCTTAACCAACTTTTGCTTCTCTTAAAGAGGGGGGCAGCAAGGATTACAGTTTAGACCAGCTGAGAAGGTACAGAGTATCTGCTGCTCTAACACCTAAAAGAACAGTACAGCATCAAAGATAATTGCTGTTTAATGACTGCTCGGAGAGCATCATAAAGAAAAACAATGACTGGGACATGTTTTATGGGTATATCAGTTTTTGCTGCAACAGGAATGTGGCACAATCACTGTTGTATGATTTTAGTCAGTAGAAAGAAACTTCTACAAAATGCTCTTTAACACAGTGTATAATCACTATAACTCACAGGGGAGCATGTATTATTCGAGGGAGGATGGTTTATCTTGCATATCTAACATTTTTTCTATTTATAGTGTTTTAAACAATGACTAATAAAGCAAGCTACACACTGTTGTTTAAAAGCTAATAACTGCATTCCACTTCAGAGGAAGGGTGTTTGCTTTCCTTCTCCACCAGATAGTGGTGGTCTTCATAAGACACTGTAGTCACTATTGTATGCATACTGCATGGTAAATGCTGAAACTCTACCCACACACAGATATGTTAATGGTGGATCATTAAATACAAATCAAGCCGTTCTTATCTTTCATCTATACTCTGGGAGTAATTCATTCAGTGTGGTCTGACAATGTGTTGAATCATAATGAGCCACTAAGAAAAAGTATCTTTGTAAAGTTCGTGTTGCCTTTAATGTCTTTCCACCAAACATAAATATTGTTTAGTTCATAGCTCCTATTTCTCTTATTTTCACCCTCTACCTCTTTTTCTTGGCTTTGCCTCTGTAGGTGAACAAACTCTGTAAATTTAGTCTTGGTAAGGAATTAGTGGCCTTCTGTTAAAGCAGGTTGGAAGGCCATACTCATTTGTTACTTGGACTAATAGTCAGACAAAACCAGGCATCATTAAACACAGTATCACTTTTGAGGGGTGTGAGTTACCTCATTTTGCCACTTTTACACTGGGAAAACAGAGCTAATAAATGAAAATGTCAAGAACCTCTTGAACCTCAGTGCCTCTTGATTAACGGGTAACACTACACACAAAGAAGGCAAATGATGACTTTTCTTCAATCTGAATGGGTTGGATTTAGACTATGAAGAAACATGTATGTACAGACCTGAGAACATTGATGGCTTTGATCACTCAATCTCTATTCTGTGTTACTTAAATATGGCTCTGTATTCCCTCCCACCTTCACCCTTCTTCCCCCTGTATTAAACCGCCAGCAAAAGGTAAGATGAGACTGCATAAAACATACCTCAGTAAAACAAGTTCTCTAGCTAAAGTCATATTGTACAGATGACTTGTTAATTGTAGTTGAACTTGGTTCCTCTTCCTGCTACCATTTCTTGTCAACTGCAACACAGTTTCACACTTACGAAGGTGCAATAAACTGGAAAGGAGGAGAAACTCAGGCCCAATAAATTCTATGTGCTTTCTCCTGATCTAACTTAATTTAGATTTAATTGATAGGGAATAAAATGAACAGATTTTGTAGCATACTGTGATGACTTAGAAGATGATGCTACTTCATATACAAATATTGTTTCTAAGAGTATTTATGGCAGGCTCCTTGACCTGCTGTTTCTTCTTTCCCTACTTAATAGTGGGGGAGCTGAATGCTGAAAAGGCATCTTAACAAAATTATAGAGGTATCTATCTCAGATGTCCACTCTGCAAAGCATGCAGTTATTTCTGGGGGAAATAAGGCCAAGTGACCCCAGAAATATGTCGTAAGATTGAGGAAAGTATCTTGTATAACTACAGTCTTCTAGCATGGCTGGATGAGTTGGATGTTTTAGGTGTAGAATGCCAGAAGGCAATACTGTTTAGAGAAAGATTTCTGCTGCACCCAGGTCTGCTTGCTCCAAATGCCTTTTGCCTCGTGTATGTCATTTTATTTCAGTAAACTGACAGCTTTATTGAGAAGAGGAATGGCAGGAGTACTGAGGCCCTAGGCAGCCATTCAGATCTTAGGTCAAACATGAGAGGCGAATTACTATGGTGGGTGGGTGCCTATGCTTGACTAGGACCTTGGCAAATTTTCCTTTTATCCCCAGTATTCTAAGCAGCCTCTCTGGACTTGGGCTGCAAACTCTGCCCCTGAGCTGCATCTGCATCCTGGTCTCCTGTGATTGAGTAGTGAGGGAGAGGACTTGGGGCAGAAAGTAAGGCCCATAAATAGACTTTTATTTTGGGTTTCCCAGACCAGTGTCAGCAAACTTGCATGTCACTATCTGTCACACAGCTGAGGAGTTTCTGACCTACCTGATGAAGCAGAACTGTGTAAAAGCTGTTGTCATGGCTTATTATCTGCTCAGGAAGGCTGTAGCAGATTTCATCATCATCCTTCAGAAGTACTGAGGCAGTGTTACCCAGTCAGCAGTTGCCTGTGGCACTTCCTTGGAGTGCAAAAACTGTTTCTGGGTAGAAGCAAACATAGCCTGGCTTCCAGGATTTCTGTATGGTAATTTAACACTGGCAAAGCAGTTAGGTGGGCAAAGGGGAATTGTTTTACACTAGAAGAATTAAAGCTTAGAGCAGCAGAGTTTAATTATGTATTGTCATCCACATTGAGTGTTCGATTCCTATAAGATTGAGGAGGTGAGAAGCAGCAGAGGGTAGACAGAGGTCTTTGGCTAAATGCTGCCTACAAGTGCATGGGACACGACAGCCTTCCTTCTGGATGTTTCTGGATCCTTTTGATCAAGGGTGATGCTAGTTAAGTGCAGCTAGTAGCTCTTTCCAGATTTTGGCATGGGACTGAGGGTGGGGGAAGCTTGCCTTTGGAGCTTGTGCACTTGATGTTTTAGAGCTGCTGGTTGGTATGCAGCACAAGCTCTGTCTGTCAAAAGGCTGAAAATGGAATAAACTTCTTTGAAGAAAGAGCTGTCCTCATAGTTTAAATGTTTTGGATGTGGGTGAGTGGTCTTCCTGCTTTTTTCAGGAGCTCTTAAAAGCATATATCAGGGCTCTAAGTGCTACAGGGGCAAGAACCTCTCTTATTTGTATAGACTACAGTCTTCAGCTCTTGGCTGTCTGCCTTGCACTGGAGCTTGTTGCAGGTGGACAATTATTTGGTGTTGTCACCTGGGCTCAGCGGCTTGGTAGGGCTCAGAGTAACAGTGGGAGGGGGAGTTTGGGGAAGCTTGGAGCCCTCTGGGATGCTGCTAGCACTCAGGATCTTCAGCCACTTTTTATTTTACACAGGTGCTGAAGTGTTTGAAGGACCAAGATGCTACCACTTCATCAATCTCCAAGGAGTTCAGGTTGTACTAAGTACAGGCAGAAAAATCCTGAGCCCTTAATTCTCAACTTGATGACAGCCACATGATGGCTCTAAAGACTCTGTGGACTTGCAAATAGTGTAGGGATGGCTGGGTAGCAGTTGCAGCTCTAATTTTGTTTTAGGTGGTGGAGATGTCAACAGAAAACTTTGTGGTAGATGTGCACATCTGAAGCAATACAGGTTTAAGAGCAAAACAGTGTAGGGAAAGAACTGTGTAATATTGACAAGGCCACTTTGAAATTATGTATTGCAAAAAATAAAAATTGTCCATTACCTTGTGAAGGACACGGAAACTTCTTTCTATGCAATCCTTCCATACTCAGCCTGAGCTGTCACGTTTCTCTTTGCTACATTGGTGACAGTCTGCAAAATCCTCACTGAAGGCTACTGTGCAGGCACAAATGCAAGGGAGATGACATGCTTGTAAGTGTCAGCTC